>CAJNDS010000471.1:0-131248 GCA_905221605.1 Symbiodinium natans | reverse complement strand
CACACTACACACACTACACATAGTACACACACTACACCCTACACACACTACACGCACTACACACACTACACACACTACACACACTACACACACTACACACACTACACACACTACACACACTACACACACTACACACACTACACAAACTACACACACTACACACACTACACACACACCACACACACCACACACACACTACACACACTACACACACACTACACAACACTACACACACTACACACACTACACACACTACACACACACACACACTACACACACCACACGCACTACACGCACTACACGCACTACACACACACTACACACACACACACTACACACACTACACACACTACACACACTACACACACTACACCTACTACACACACTACACACACACACACACACACACACACACACCGACACACACGCGCACACACGCGCGCACACACACACACACACACACTCTACACGCGCACACACGCGCGCACACACACACACACACTCTACACACACACACACACACAAACACACACACACGCAAACTGACTCCGAGACACACACACACAGACATACACAGACACACCGACCAACACACACACACACACAACAAGCAAGCAAGCAAACAAACAAACAGGTTAACAAACAAACAAACAAACAAAC
Organism: Symbiodinium natans; assembly: GCA_905221605.1. NCBI lineage: Eukaryota > Dinophyceae > Suessiales > Symbiodiniaceae > Symbiodinium > Symbiodinium natans. The sequence goes on along the minus strand of CAJNDS010000471.1, from coordinate 130,588 downwards.
AAACACCGACCGACCGACCGACCGACACACCGACCGACACACCGACCGACACACCGACCGACACACCGACCGACACACCGACCGACACACCGACCGACCCACCGACCGACCGACCGACCGACACACACACACACACACACCAACAAGCACCGACCGACCGACACACACACACACACACAAACACCGACCGATCGACACACACGCACAGACACACTGTGCGTGACTTCTCTTTTGTTGAAGAATCTGTCTCACAACATTGAGATTTTGTCTGTCAGTTGCTGCGTGTGACAATTGCAAGATTGTGATTTTCGACCCCCCCCCCCCCCCCAAAAAAAAAAAAAAAAAAAACAACACCCCCACACCCCATCGCGTCTGTTAGAACCAATTGTTCAATCATGCGAGGTGCAACATAGGAGAGCATGCGGTGCGTTCTGCTTCCGGGCAAGATATCCATGCGCCCAGGTATCCGTGCTATGGTCCTCTGGCAGAAACCAAGGCCACAAGCATGTTACAGCATGTTCGTTTTTTCTTTGTGTTTCTTGATTTTCTTGCAGCTCGGCGCAGCGTGGAGGCATGCACGGGAAAAGCCCCGCTAAGCTGCCAGTGGTCGCAATGGGGCTCATGGGGCCGGTTGGAGCTTCAGAACCGGCAGCCATCTGCAACCAGGGAATGCTCATTTAGTGATAGTTGAAGATAGTTCAAGCTTGCGGAGCTGGGAACTGACCGAGGTGCAGCGTTTCCTGCGGGAGTGGTCGTTTCGAGAGGCATACCTGAGTTTTCAGCTTAAAAAGACAATTCGGAGCAATCAAGTTACAAGTTGCTCAGTGCGTTGAATGCGTGCGCTGCTTGGCAGGATGAGGCGGCTTGACCGGAGGTCGGATCCAGGCCGGTTAGGCATAGGTGATGCGCAGTGTTGTTCTGGCCAGGACCTGTGCCACACCGTGCCAGTTCTGTGAAGTTCTGTGTGAGGTGGCCTCCCGTGCTCCGGGGCATCGCTGGAGAATGGAGCTTGCAACAATGGTCCATGCTTGCCAACTGATTGCAGGCGCTGTCAAACACCCTCTTTTGTCATGCCAGGGCCGACCCTGCCATCGTTGGGAACTTTAGGGGCTTGGTCAGTTTGGCCTGTCCAGGCTCAGCGATTGGTCATCGTGGTCAGAGTGTGATGTGCCGATCTCAGAAGAATCGTCAGCTTGCTTGAGGAAGTCATGTTTTTTTTTGCGAAAGCTCCTTTGAGCGATCGTTCTTGTTTATCACTTTTCTTCTTGGGCCAACAGTCCAATGGCTTGCCAGCCCCTCCCCCCAAATTATTGATGTTTTCAATTCAGCGGCCCGACTTAAATTGAGGAGGGGCACCGTCACCCCCCACCCCTGCGCCCTTTTTCGCTTTCGTGGTGCAGGCAGTGCAGGTGTTAGCATGGCTGCGCATTTGTGGTTGTCATGTTTACTTCACCCATGCAGTCTTCAACAGAAACCACTCCATGGCAACACCAGGCCTCTATTAGGGATGAATCCTTGAACGTCCCCCTGGCAACGCTGGACTCTAACAGGGGTAAGTCCGTGGCGATCACCCTACAAAAAAGGGGGTTCCGTGGGCAAGCTCTTCAGTCAAAATTGGCCCAAGTTCGAGCGTGCCGCAGCAATAGAGATATCGTAAAGCTGCAGCGACACATATATATATATATATATTATGTATATATATATATATAGGAGCCCGTGTAATCATCAAAGTTTCTGTATTCCCACAAAACCGGTAAGGCAGCCTCCCGCGACAAAAAAAGACTTCGCTTCTGCTAGCTTTCGTCGCCTCGGTCTCAAGTGCTTTGCAGGCCGTGCACCCTCAGCGGTTTCGAAGACGGAATATTGAAACAGTTCCCAGCAACGGTGGACGTCCGCTGCCAAGCTTCCCGGCAGTCGTGCCGAGTCGTGCCTGCGCAAGGCCACACAAAAGGCTTTGTTTTGCGACTTCAGCTCGTTTCTGAGGAGCCTGTGACAAGTACCTGATTCAGCCCGGGCCCCAGCAAGTGGTAAAACATCATTGCTCTGTGAAGCTTTTGCATGGAAAGAGGAACCCCTTTGAACCCAGCAGCTCTCAGACTCCTGCTGAAGGGTGGAAGAATGTGCTGTTCAGGGATGTTCAGGGTTGACTGGAGCCAGTGCCTGCCGATTTGAACTGCCTAGGACTGTACCTTGCTTTGCGAACGGTCCTCGGCCTCTTCCGTTGTACAAGTTGCGGCAAGTTTTTTCATCCTTGTTCTCGTCTCATGAGTCACCTCCAAGGCCCAGTACAGCTGGACAGGACTGTGACATCGGATTGTGGTCGTTGCGGTCCTCAGCTGCTGCGGAGCCTCAAGCCATCTAAAGCCATCTGAAGCCATCTGAAGCCATCTGAAGCCATCTTAAAGTCTTAGAGAATGTAATAGCGGACCCAGTGACTGCAGTGAGTGATTCTTGTCCATGCCCTGATACAGGGCATGACATCATGATGCCTGGGAAGGTTGTCTCCCGAAGGTGCAATCGGACATCTTAGTTGGGAAAGTCACGAATTGTGGGAGATAGGGTCTGACAGGGTGAGATGACACGTGCAACTTCGAGCAAGACAACTTAGCTACGCCGAGGCAATGGAGCGACTGCTCGAAGCCAGCATCCCAACGCCTGTTTATGAAATCGTTTACACATCGTTTGCAAAGTGAAAATTCTGAGAACGCACAGTGGCACAATATGCCACCATCAACAACTGATTATTTCCGAGGACCTGCGATGGTGGGCAGAGGTCCCGCGAGAGACGTCTTGTCCTGTCCTTAGAGCTACAGTCGCTGCGACCAGCTGTACGAAACAGATCGATTGCTGCACTGCTTTGCGCAGAATTCACGGCACTCACTGCGCTCGTGCGGTGCAATCGTGCGCATGTTCCTGAGTTGAAGCCGAACACGGAGGGTGGATTCTGCCACGATGCTGCCCGGAGCCAGCTTTCTTTTTTCCTTTTCCACTCCTGGATCTTTGAGACTCATCCTGTGCACCTTGCTCATAAGGTCCTTGCACAAGCAGAGCCCTGCGGGTCGGGGTACTTGAATGTTCCAGCTTTCAATGTTCAGCCGCTTTAGCCGCACTGTGTCATCCGCAGATGGGAAAGGATGGATGCATGCCGACCTCCGGCGCCCAATGATTGCATCTTTGAGCATTGGGGACAATGGCTCTGGTCTTAGACGCTTCGGACTCTTCGACTAGTGAGCACAAGTGCAAATATTTTTGAGCCTCAACGAAGCGCGTTATGACGAGGTCTGCCTGCGATGCACCTTGTGGAAAGGGCACTCGTGAGCGGAAGAGAAAGGCCCGAGACATTTGATCAGATCGCTGAGCATGTTTTGTTTTTTGTTTTTTTTATTTTTTGAATTCTGTCTGATGTAAGGTAGGAAGCTTCCGATAGGTTCACATAAGTTCTGCATGCTGCTAGCAGCTGCTAGCATGCAGTTGGCAGGCTGCCCCATGAGCAGACTTGTGAACTCTCGACTGCTCTCTTGACAGGTACCAGCTGCCGTAACGTCATTGCTGTTTGCCTTCTTGTGCTGGACATGCCAGAACCAAATGAAGAAAGATGAAGCCATCCGAATCACGGCTCGGAACAAGCACCTCGCTCCGGTGCGTAGCGAAAGGGTGCTGCGCTAAACCACAAAGTTATGTAACATTCACAGGTGCTGGGTGGTCCTAGGCCTTCGAAGAACAAATTCCCGTCGGCCGCCAAGCTTGCCAACACTACGGCTTCTACCAGAGGTTCCTGCTGCTGCTGCTGCTGCTGCTGCTGCCGCCGCGGCTGCTGCTGCTGCTGCTGCTGCTGCAAGATTCCTAGTCTGTCGAGACATCTCCATCTGACTTTCGACTCGCTCCTCGTTCGTCTACGTTGCAACACGTGAGCACACATGTCAAAACGCGGCAGCAAAGTATGTCATTGTGGCAGAAATTCATGCCCTACTGTAACGGTGGTGCCCCTCAGCTGTTCTCGACATTTTTGTCTTCGCACGCTAGGACCTTGTGAGGGGCTGGGCTGGGTCTGTTGGCCGCAGATGCACTCTACAGAGATTAAGATCGCAAGCGCGACAGCTATGGTCAGAAGCCGCAAAGAGCTACTGCACCTGTGATTTGCATACGTTCCTTGGGTCGCTCACTTGGAAGCCGCAAGACTCCTTCTCACCTTTGCAGGTGGCCGTGTTTGCAACAAGCGATGGGCGTGGCTGCACCAATCTTAGCCTGCATTCCATGTTCTGCCTTCGATTTCCTTGGATATCGGAATTTGCAGGTGAAGGAGCCACCCAGGAATTGCGGGAATGTGAAATGCAGACCTGCGAGGCTGTTGTGAGAGGTTATTTGGATCTCATTTGGTGTGCTAGGTTGTGCTCGTGTTGTTGAAGGAATTAATCGGCCGACCAAACAGTGCATGCAGTGTGTGCAGGTCGTGGACTGCCAGTGGAGTGTGCCGGGCTAAGAGAGCACAGCATCAAGCAAGAATTGTGCCAGAAAACGCTTCTGTGCCCGAAGCAGACTCAGAACCGAAAACTTGGCGGGGAAGAAAAGCAAGCAAGCATTGGATCATTAGATAGCGGTTGAGTGTTTGGTGTTTGGACAGAACAAGCTTTGTGCACGATGCGCAGAGAGGGATCCAGTACATGGCAAATGGCCGTTCAAGGAGTGGTGGGACTGGTCAGTATGCTCCGCGTCCTGCGATGGAGGGACGAAGCGCCAGGCCCTTAGATGCCATCTGTGAGATGAGATCCGAGATGCCATCTGTGGTGAGATGCCGCAACCAGAACGAGTGAGGCCCACTCCATAGGTGTCTCGTGTCATGGCTATGAGGGTTAGGCCCGGTCACGACGTTGGTCTACCTCGGCTACAATGTTGATGCGACCATTGTGGGACCTTGTATTGCAACGAACGGCTCCGTAATAACGTCACACGTGTTTGGTCCACTGCTACTTCCGACTCGTTGCCAGCTCCCATCAAAGGTGCACGAGGGCTGTGCAGTGCAAGCAGCTTCTTTCAGCTAGCGTTCTGTTGCAGATGTAGGAAGGCGTGTACTGATTCAGAACAAACAGTCAGCTAAGGTCGAGAGAGGAATGTTGCAGTGGCGCCGCAGCATGGTGGAAGGCCAGAAGAATCCAGAAGAGGATGGAAGAGAGATGAAGAGAGTGGGTAGGCAATGCTATAGGGAGATGAGCTGAAAGCCTTAAGGCCACTTTGTCCGTCGAAGAAGTCGAAGAATAGGGGCCCCTTTGGAGACAACATGCCTCTGAAGGATCCCGCGGAGGTCCCAACACTCCAGATTTTGCCCGTGGCAGTGCGCTCGAGAAGAGTGGGCAGCCACCGAGTCCCCCGCTCTCAAGGAAAACGCACAGGCAGGTAAAGGTTTTTTCAGAGAGAAAGAACACTGACAGAACACATGCGCACGTTAGTGGAGTATGTGACGCGGACGCGGGTCTGCATTCGGGTTTGTGGCTCCTATCAGACATTCTGCATGTTTTTTCAATCAGTTTGTGTCGTTTTGCTGTCTGGCAATTTTTTTGTAGGTTGTGCTTACCCAAAGACAAGAGCCAGATCGCGCCACCGGCTGATCTGCAGATATCTGTGGTTTGATAGAGTGAAGGTCTGCGGCTGAAGTGCAAATGGACTGAGGCCCTGCAACACAGAGTCCTGCGACGCTGCTTGCTTGGATGGCTGCGCCCTTGAAACCTTTGCACACTGTCGCCACAGAAGCTTGGAAATGTCAGCATTGTGACCGCCTTGATGTGCAAGGTGCTTGGGGTCAGTGGAGCGGTTGGACTGACTGTGCCCAACTTGGTGCAGTGGAGTTGGAATGGCGGCGGGACCATGTGGCAGTGCATGCATGGACATGCGCGCGGTAGGTTCTGCAACCTGCGGAACTGCTTACAAATCCAGACGTCGTGACGTAGCAGCCTGGGCCTTGGAACATCTTGGTACGGTTTGTATTGTGAAATCACAGTTTCTTGGAGGTGCAGCCCAGTCATTGTGGGAAGCCGGCAGTGGGCCTCCGTGAAGAGTACAAGGCGTGCACCTAAGCATTTCCAAAAACGTGCCACGTGATGCCACGTGGCAAAGTTTGCCTGAGCCAGAGGCGTGCATTGACATGCCGGAGTGCAACGTCGTTCAAGACTGCGTCATGGGCGCATGGAATCAGTGGTGTGCCACTGCATTGTTACGGGAGACATCTGTCTGTGTGTCCGAGAGCAGCTTTGCAGCTCAGATTTTTTTGACAGGTCGCACTGCAGTTGCAGCTGCTTCGGCATTCGGGAAAGAAATCGAGTCATTGAACGATTTGCCACCCAGGGCGGAGAGTCTCAGGCCCAGGTTTAAGTAACGTGACAGTCATGCCGCAGGAACCTGTCTTTTCGAGCTTAGTCATGAGACCCCAAGGTCCTGCAATGGCACGGTCAAGGAAGTCGTTCCCTGCAATCCTGGTGTTGGGCACGAGCTACGGCAGCAAAAAGTGCACAATCTCATCCATGAAGTCGGAAGGAATCAGGGAATATCAGCTGCTTGTCAGCACGTGTGGTTATATCAACCTTCATGTTGTGACGCCAAGGAGCCCTCTGACCAATGCGGCGCCAACCGACGGAGGCAAGATTGCGCTCGGTTCCTAGTTGAGCCTCAGGGCCGGCTCCGTCCTGAACCATCCGCAGCCGTATTTCAAAATCTTTCCTTTTTCAGTCGAGCCCTGACGTTTTCCGATCCTGCAGGCGCAGGGCGTCCGCAGCTCCTGTGGCTCAGTACTTTTGAAGCGGTCTTGGAGTGTTATTTGCTCGTTTTCTCCAAAACCCTGATCCTGGTAGTCGCCCGACCGTCTTCAACAGGAGGTCCCGCTAAGGTGGAAGTAAGTAGTGTGCCATGACGAGAGCCAAGACCGTTAACCAAGTCGCTTTGCGTGCTTTCACTAGTAGAGGCCAAGCCAAAGCCGAAGCGAGAGTAGTCAAGGCTTGCAGCAACGTGGGCAGACAGGTGCCACATACCACATGGCGCCTCAAGGCTTTCTATGTTGTGAGAGTACGAGTGCCTTAAAGTAAGCCGGAAGCACTGGAGTAGGCTAAACTTGTGTCACAAGTCGTCTCACAAAGATGTGAACGTCCACCATGACACCAAACGTTGGCAGATTGCCATTTTGTTGGGGCAGCCCAGCTTCCAATGCAAACGCATCACAACAGATGGAGAGAGATTGAGAGATGAAGAGAGAAGGGAGATGGAGAGATGGAAAGAGAGGGCAAGGTGTGGTGACCGGGTGTTTGACTGACGGGCAGAGGCTCCAGAGGCAAGAGGGGTCTTGGATGCGACTTCTTTCAAAGGAAAGGTTTCCCTCTCCCCTCCATCCCGCATCTGCATCTCCACATTGGGGATGCGCATATACCGTCTGCATGCCAGCTGCCGCACTGAGGTCATGTCTGATTGGGAGGAGTGGAGCGAGTGCACCGTGTCCTGCCATGTCTTATGTTGCCAGGAGTTGCAATAGGTTGCAAAGAGCAGTCAAAGAGCAATCCAGAAGGTTTGGAGGTACTGAGATTTGTTCTCCCTTAGCAGGCAAGCTGTGGAGGAGGGCAAACAGAACGCTCTCGTCACATCGTGTTGTCGTCCGCGTTTGGTGGAAGGTAGGTGACCGAGTGACAGGTCAGAGATTGCCGCATTTTTCTTCACACGTGCATACAGATCATGTGCCTTGTGACCTTCCGAGTCCTTGCAACGCTGATCTCGCAGAAATTGATCGATGCGGCGTGCCTGGTTCCTAGCGAGGTCTTGAACAAAGCAATGCTGAAACAAGTCACTTTACTTTTTGTTCATGCTGGTGCTGTGCAGGGAGCCTTGTCCAGAATCCGGCTGCCACGACTGCACTTGGGGAGCAGGATGCCCAGGAACCTAAGGCATGCTAAGGCCATCTAAAGTCAAAGCATGTCAAAGCCATGCAACGCCCATGTCAGGTCATAAGAGGCTGGGCTAAGATAACATGAAGTCCAGGCATGGAGCCACTGGGGCAGTTGCTCCAAATGTGGCGGGCAGAGGCCTTTGCGAGCGGCTAGATCAAAGTACCATCCACGCATGTTTCGGTGATTCTACAGCACGAAATCGCAATATGCAGGTTTCGCTTCCGCAACATTCAGCAGATGCCAAATCATTGTGGAAGGCTTGAGCAGTGATCCAGATCCAGATGACTGCTGTTGAGCATGCTCGGCCCAGGCCATGCGAGCCAGCGGATGCCAAGGAAGCCGGAGCATGTCACAGCAAATGTGCCGCACTGCCGCATTCTGCTGCATTCTGGTACGTTCAAGAAATTGGCATCCGTTATGTGTCCCTTCTCTGCGCAGAGTCGCCCTCTCTGCCCAAGGAAGCTCCTGTGTTTTGTGCTTGGACATACTGGTCAACGCCAGATGGCCCGGGAAGTGAAAGTCAGAGAGAGAAAGAGAAAGAGAAGGAGAAGGAGAAGGAGAAGGAGAAGGAGGAGGAGGAGGAGGAGGAGGAGGAGGAGGAGGAGGAGGAGGAGGAGGAGGAGGAGGAGGAGGAGGAAGAGGAAGAGGAAGAGGAAGAGGAAGAGAACGAGAAAGAGAAAGAGAAAGAAGGAGAAGGAGTACAGCACTCTGTCGAATACTCTTGTAGAGTGATGTGCGAGAACTGTCACAGAGACGGTCGCCTTGCACTGCGGTCTTTAGTGTTCTGTGTCTCTCTCTCTCTCTCTCAGGTCGGAGTCCTGTGACAAGTGTGGTGCCACCAGCATGACTCGCAACAGAGTAGCAGACCCAGTGTTTGGGCTAGGGCTTGGGCTTTGTCTTGTGGGGCGTGAATTCAAGGCCCTCGGCTTGACTTCCTACTCCAGCGATTTCCTCTTCATGGCATCAGACGAAGCGTCGTGCGCCTTTGCCCCTGCTCATCCTCTCGGTGTCTCGCTTGTCTCGATGGATTTCGCAGTCATGGTCAGGCCGGGACGCAGCTCAACGTGAGCGCTTGTCCGATCAAAGAGGAGTGCCAGACGCGCTGCTCACAGCCTTCAGCTACTTTAGTTGAGCTGGTTCTTGCTGGTGCTAGACTAGAGCCCAAGTCATTGAGCATTCATACTGCCGCATTTTCGTGCACCAAGGTGTGTTCCACAGAACTGCATATTCGCAGCGTGGAGTGAGTGGCACGATCCGACATGTTTGGGCACAGCTGACATGATTCCGCCACAGTGTTCGTCTTCCACAGTGCATCGACATCCATGGTTCAACCGCTTCGTGACAGGCTTGTGTGAGCGACATCGTGTCATCAGACAGCACAACAATAACTGCGGCGAGGGATGCGAGGGTGGGACTTTCTGCAAATTCGGCCCTTGGCGTTGACACATTTTGACATTTGTCGACATGGAGGCCCCACGCTCGAGACAAAGACCTGCCCTGTGGTTTGCCAGCAAGAGCAGGCCTCTGATGCAGACTTTTGTGTTCAATGCTTTCGTGCAGGCGCTGTGCCCCATGCCAACACAACTCGAACAGGATTGCATCTTCGGCGAATGGTCTGAATGGGAAGGGTCGATCGCCTAAGTGGCCTCTAGCCTGTTAAGATCTGCTGGAATTAAGACTTCGTCATCTCAGATCTGTTGTGAAACGAGGTGCGCATCAACGATGGCTGGTGTTGTGAGGTCAGACGTTGCTTGTGCATTCTTATACCGGCATAGTAAAAAAACTCTGCCCAGTCTGCAAATGGACCGCAGCAGAGACATTGTGAAGATGCCGATGAATGGTGGCACGCTGGTGTCTCAGGAGAGCAGTGGCAATACCCTGTGGCATCTTCTAGCTTACGATCACATCAATTAGCCAAGGCCGTGCTCGGGGGAAATGATGCAAACCAAACCATGCCCGCAGGCGCCGCTTCTTTGAAATCTGAATTCCGGGAGAACTGTGATCCTCTCGATTCGATGATATTCGATGTGCTCAGATTCCGCAAAACTGCATTCTGGGACCTTGGAGTAGCTGGTCGACGTGCAGTACCCGCCGAGTCCTTGCCAACATCGATGCTTTTGCAAAGTTGCAGACCTTCCCGCTGTCACCTGCCGGTATGAGGATGCGTGACTGGATGGCACACTCGAGAACGTGTGGTGGCTCGCAGAAGTTTGGACCATCCCCGCCGCAAGGATTCTTAGAATTGTTGCGTAGCGATCGCCAAAAGCTCAGGTTGATCGACATGCCAAGCATGGCGGTGAGCAATGTGTGCAAGGCTCAGGTCTGATTCGGCACATCAGATCGTGTCTGCACAGCCATATTGCACAGCAGGGTTTAAGCTTGCTGGAAAATGACAAGGCCGCCAATGTGTGGGAATGACAAAATTTCTACGACAAAAGCGCGTCGTTCTTACCGTCGTTCGAAACCTTCGAGAGATTTCGGTCGAAAGCTGCAGGATTTAGACCTCAACGCGTGACCTGCCTCAAGTACCTTCGGGGGGTGACGCCGTCCGTGCATCTGGTTCTGGTTCATCCAGTGGAAGTAGTGTGTTTGCCAGATTTGCCGGTGCTCACTGGTTTTGCATTGCCAAACATCGAGAATCTGTGCCGAACCACCGTAGCAGAATTTTCTGATTCAGTGCATTGGTTTGACTACAACAGCATCTCTCATCCAATAGGCTGTAAGCGTACGTGGATGTCCTTGTCACAACCATTTGCCTGCTACCCAAGCCTTAAACATTTACGCTCAGTAACGCGGTGGCCTTGACATGCAAATCTGTTTAGCAGAACACAATATGGGATGAAGCTTTGGCCTTCCCGAGTCATTGGCCACTTCTGGAATCACAGACAGGCTCATCTGTCACGGGTAAGTCTTATACTGCAGCAAATGTGCAGATACAGAACATGGCATCGCGGGCGCAGCCGGAACCATTCATTGAATTTGCCCCACTTGCCCCAGCTGGTCGTCCGGAAAGAGCAAATGTATTTGACTCTGCCCAGTTGCCCCATTGGCGGCAGTACAGTTGCCGACATGTGCCACTTGCCCGACTTGGCGACTTTCCCATGCCCAAGTGGAGCAAGTGGCTCAGGCAGGGCAAGCAGCATCTTGTTTGTGACATTCGGCAGATGTTGATGCAGACATGGTTAACGGAAAATCCGTATTCAACTGGCGGCACAGCTCGTGACATGCTTAATGTTCGTCCTCTGTCGTAGGAAAGTTCGTTCCGATCAATTGTTCCAGGCATCTTTCCCAAGATGCCGGCAATTTCAATATCCAAGAAGGAAAATAGGCAAGAAAGGGCAGACCCACCTGCAAGTGAAAGATAAAATCAGTTTTGCATGTTCTGTTGGTTATTCTGTTCCTCTGAGTGCCTGTCATGTTGATGCAGACTACCCCTCCATTTCCGATTCTTCGGCCTGCTAGAGCCCATTGTGCGCCGTCTAGCGCCGTTCACTTGACCTTGTTTCTGTCAATCTTGGTGGCCCGAGGCTGGCCCACTCCTCGAGATACAGCCCTGTCCGGGAGACGCGTCCTTGGAAGTTCTGTAGTTGCAAGCGCTACATGCATGCATGTCCACAATTTCCACTCAGTCGCAGTTGTCGTGAATCTCACTGCATGGCATGCCATGAGTATCGAGGCTGATGAAACGTGCAGAGCATCTGGCAAGGAGGATTGCAAGTGGGGGCTGGATCCTTTGCAGAAGACTCTGTGGCCATCTCCGTTCGTCGTCGCCCCTTGCAGTTACCGCAGTTACCGGTTCAATGTGGTCCAGGTCATGGGAGCAATGGTCTCATTGTGGCTTTGATGGGCAAATGTCCCGAAAGCGCACGATCGCGAGACTACCATCGGCCCGAGCCCAAACATTGTGGCCAAACAGCCAGAACAGCTGCATCAGGATTGAATGCCTTCACTTGTCTAAGCTCCCACTTCCTGGTTCACTTAGATGCCACTACAATCTTCTAAAGGTTACAGGGTTTGGCACCTGCAGAGCCTTGACGTGGCACATTTTGTCCGGGTCAGGTGTTTGGAGAAGCTTGTACGGGGCCGCTCTTGGAAACTGCATCGTGCAAGCCTGAGGACTTGACTTGGTGGCAATGTAAGAAAGAAGCTTTGTGCATGTGCTATGCTCCAAGTCCTTCAGGTGCGACAGTGAGAGGGTCGACTGCGACGTGTCGCCGTGGTCCGGCTGGGTGCGCCATCTAAGAGGGGACAGAAATACAAAGGTGTTTTGGACGTTTTTTTGAAGCTCTGCACCCAACCTTTCCTCACAGACCCCGAGCCCCAGCCCCGACTCGGTGACTCAGTGATCAGTGAGTCTGTCTCTCAGACCGCCTCTCCAATATTTTTGGGGGCTCTCCAGAGACGAACCCCCAACATCAGCTCGCATGAGCACGCTTTCGTCGGCAGCCCGCACTCCCTCATCTTTAGGGAGGGTGCTATCCTATCTTCTGCCTCAGCAGGTGCTGGGGCATCTGAGTTTGCTTGGGTCAGGAAGTGACCATTTTGTTCAGAAAAAGTCCCGCACCATGTCACGGTTTTCATAGTTTTGCAGGGGATGCAGTTCCAGCATAGGCATAGACCTGGTTGATGGGAGGCTGCTCTTTTGACGGCCTATGCGAAGCGCTTCGTTCTATTATTATTGTGGGTTCGCTCTTCAACTTTACATCACTTCGGGGCCGTAGGCGATTTGGATGTCCAACACCCCATCTTTTCAAAATACTCCCTGACCTCGCAAAGGCTGGCATTTTATGACTTTGCAGGATGGGCACCATGTCAAAACAGGAAGCTACATGTGCCCGGTGCCTCTTGGCAGGATGCTTGCGACAGATCCTGTGACGGTGGGCAAACGCACCGCCATCGGGAGGCTTTGTGACTATAACTCCTTTGACTCATTTGGTCGCTGCCTGTCGCCGTCAGGTCCACCGCTATCCATCAGGCAGGCTGCCTCAAACATCACCGGGCATCTCGCGTGGCCCGGATGCAGAAAACATAGCTCCAAAAATGCCGTCAGGTGGTGGGGCTGACTGCCAGCTTCTCAGCTTGCCCCTGTCAATGTGTGTGATACGCAGTCTTAGATGCTGAGCGACCCTAAGCCGACTGGCTAAACATGTCTTAATGCTTGTTCGACGATCTCACCTAACATCTACCTGCTCAACGTCGCCGGGTGACACTGTTGAGGGAAGCTGCCATAGCAAGTTGCAGTCTCAACTGGCTCAGCTGCTTCACGACCCGCTAGCCCTGGCACTCAATACATACCACGAGTCGCCTTCCTAGCATGGCTGTGCCGTTGCTTCATGTCTTGGCTTCGCTTCGAACCTTAGACGCCTCAACTAAGCCTTCGACCCCCAACCCTTAATACCGAAACCCTAGACCCGTCGCGCAGCAACTGGCGCCACTTCTGAACAAACATGCGCCAGACGCTCTGGCAGTGAACATTGTGTGTCAATGCAGCCTCATGTGCACGCACCCACGAGGGCGGTATGACTTCCACGCATATCTGCACAATCGTTGAGCATCTGCCAGTTCTAAGTCAGTTCTAAGTCAGTTCGAAGTCTGCCAGTAGCAAATGTAGCAAGAAGCTGGCAAAGACCCTCCAACGGCATCTCGCGCGCTCGAGGGCAAAACGTTCGGCCAGAGTCGGCTCAGAGGTCTCAAAAAGGTGGGCGAGCAGTGGTTCCAGCGCTCGACATGGATGTGAAATGTTACAGTCACCTCTGAAAGCATTTTTGATTGTACAGATTGTACTTAGGCTTCGCCAGCACTGGGTGCAAGGTTTCGAGGTTTCAAGGTTTGGGTCAGGAGTATCCGTGGCTTGTTGGGTGGGGAGGGGGGGGTGGGGACGATGGTGCTTTTTGAGCTCCTCCACGGCATTGGTTTGCTCCAAGCGATCGGCCAGGGAGAGGGGGGGGTAACCCCCCACGTCAGAAACTCTCTTTGAGTTAGGGCCAGGGGGGAAGGAGACCCGGGTCAGACGCTTCTCGGCAGGAAGCCGAAGCGAATGTACATGTTTGTGTGCACACGCGTGCTTTTCAGAAAGGCTTCACGCCTCGTCTCAATGAAGTGACGAAACTCATGCTGTGTTTGGCAGAAGGCTGTGCAGGGCTCGAGATTCTCTGAACTACATTGGCGCCGGCAGTTTCATGGAATTCCGATGACTTCCGACGGAAACGGAGATTCAAGCCTTCTCAGGGCCTCATGTATCCTTGAATGTGCCCCATGCGGCGCCAGCAACGTGTTGTCTCCCCAGGCCCGAGCATACTGATAGAGACCAAAGGTGCGGGGCTCAGCTCTAGACTTTGCTACGCTACCCACATTCAGTCACGACTAAGTCACTCAACAGGTGTTGAGTTCGACACGTGCATGTGCGCATCTGCCAAGAATGGGGTTTGGGGTGCGCTGTCTAGTCAAGCTTGTTGGTGCAATCTTGCGCTGCATGCACCGACCAGTTGGCATTTGCAGTTTTGATATGCCATTACGTTCCATAAGTAAGGGTCTTACAGAGTCTGATACGTAAGTTAAGCTACAAGACAAAGTTGCTTTATGCGCCAGGCTGCAACAGCCAGTCTTGCAGTGGACACGACTGCCGGGTTTCAGGCCCCTGCCTCCGGAGATATCTTTCTTGACTTGGTTCTTGCCTGTACCGTTCGACCGTTGGTTCGTTCTATTGCCAAGAACTCAAAAGCTTTATCCCACAGGGCCGAGACCGTCGAGATAGCTCGGGTCGAGATAAAAGCAAGCGCTGCTTGCAGAAGTGTTTTGTGTGCTGGCTGCAAGTTCACGCCCAATCACGAGGCCCACATTGATGGGTCACAAACCAAAGCCCGAGCACTTTCCCGCAGTTTGTGCCCGCTTTCATTGGCCTTGGTTTGTGGCTTTTTGCTACAGTTGCGTGGCTTGATGTGGCGTGTGCAGTAGACCAAGGTTGCAGTTGCTCTTAGCCAAGTTTTGTTCTTCATCATTCTGTGCTGGCCAAGCCCTGGACAGAATGGGAGTCCTGGGGGTTCTGCTCCACGACATGCGGAGTCGGGCAGCGTACACGTCGCTTGCAGCTTAGTATTTTCGGAGGCGAGACTAGATACCCGAATCATGTCATGCAGCAGTTCGAGGTCTGTGTTGAAAGTGCTGTTTTGATGCCCTCGTGAAAGTTCTTGACTCCACTATTTCTTTCCTGAGGCCGACAGATTCTTGATCTACGCGGTATTGATGGACACGGCTGTTATGAACCACTAGGGGAGGTTCAGGTGGCATTCTCATCATCATCATCATCATCATCGCTGTGCTTGCGTGTGTCTGGTCGAAGCTACAAACTGCAGGCGTGTTCCAACCAAGTGGAATGTGAGGAGAGAGATTGCGTGCGCAAGCTCAGTCTCCTCCGGTTACAGAACGTTGTAGAAGCTGGAGAAGCTGCTTCGATGGAAGCTGCGCAAGGTCTGGGGTGAGTGGGCTGCGTGGAGCTACTGCTCGCGTTCTTGTGTCGCCTTCCAAGAATGAGAAAAGTCAGGTGAACGGGAGATCAGCTTCCCCCGACCTACCAAGGATGGGGGCATTCGGTCTCGGAAGCGACATGTCCTTAAAGTGCAGCACTGAGGATCTGATTGTGTTTGCTTCTGGGAATTCAGATCTTTTGTTCTAGAAACATTGCGTTTAGGTGGTGAGTTTCGCATTTGGCCTTCATTTTTAAGCGGGTCATGGCGGCGACCAAGCCCAGGCCCAGCAACTCTTGAACCGGTAAAGCCCAAGGTAGCCCTTAAACCTCAAGGCCCGTAAGGTCTCGGAGGCCCTAGAGGCCGTAGAGGGCTGTCCTAGAGGCCCTAGAGAGTGTTAGGCCCAGGCCCAAACCCCTAAAGCCAAAGCCAGAATCAAGCCTCCGTAAAAGCCCGATCCTCAGCAGGCCTGGTGCAGGCCCAAAATGGGCGTTAACCCTAAGCTTAGCATTGTTTAGCCCATTGTAGAGATGGGACCAGCACAGTGTGAATGCGCATTTATTGGGCACTGCCTACGACGTGCGCGCACAGGCGCACGAGCGCTTGCGCGCTCGCTTGCGCTTTCTTCAGCGCGTTGCGCTCTTGCCGATGAAGATGCACTAGGCTTCTGGGATATTTGGTGCCGTAGCAACATCACTCAGGCACAAAGCCCGCACAAGCATAGATAAATGCTCACCGTTGAATGGGCGTGGTGCTTCAATGTTGGAAGTCGTGTTTAGTTGAAAGGGTCCGGAGGCAGTGCTTGTGTCCAGTAGCGAGTTGCACCATGTTGACGCTCCGCGGCTCAGGTTCCTACGAAGCATGGGAGGTCCGCTTTTTTCACGAATGCAAGACGCGCAAGTCCGGTTGTTGGCCTCAGATCCGCAAAGGCAATGTGATGCGGAGATCAAAGAGACAATCCAGCCCTGCAACACTCACACGCCGCTTCCCAAGTGATGTGGCTCGTTTCCATAGCCATAGCCCCGCATGTTAGGTGCAATGCACCAGAATGCACAGATGGACTCTGGAGTCACTGGTCGGCCCGGTGCCGAGCACCGAATCGTTCCAGATTCTCTGGCATCGCTTACTTGCGGTATCAATGGTGCAGTGAAGTACAAGGAGCCCTATTGGGATCCAGGCAGTAGATAAGAGTCGTACAAGCCCCAAAATTACTGCAAGCTTGTGGCATGATGCCTGGACCTGGCATTCACGATCGTGCTACCATGGTGCTGAGCCTTACATGTAGACGTTCTGAAAACACATTGAACAGAATGTCAAGCAGAGACGCTGGCAAGGACTGGTCACCTTGCTCGGTCTCCTGCAACAGAGGAACAACCTTCCGAACGTGGCAACCTGTGTTGGATGAGTTCGACTTCTGCTGCTTGTATTTGGCTGTATTTTGCTGTAGATTCGTCCAGATTCTGGATTTATGCAAAAGGCGACACGTGGCCAAGTCTGCAAGTGAATGCGGTGCAAGCCCGAGATAGCCTTCTTGTTGCGGCTAAATCCAGAACACGGCTCAGACAAGAACGACAGAGGAACGATTGAGCTGAGGCCAGTTCCCCCCCGGCCTGAGCACGGAAACACGTATCTGCGAAGTCTCTGCCGCATGTGTCCAGCCCTTGGACAATGTACGCACACGCTCTTCGGCTTGTCTTGGATTGCGTTGGATTTCATAGGTTCCAGACAGGGACTGCGTCTTCGGACTGTCTGGAGCTCAGATGACTATATCCTTTCTGGCACCACGTGCACCACCTCTGGCACGTATTTGGGTGGCTCAGATGGAGCGCCTGGGGTCCATGCAGCGACCATTGCGATGGTTCCAAGCTCGGAGACATTGGAGACATGAGACATCAACTCTTTCTATTACCGACTCCATCGAACAGACACGAAAGGCCTCGAACCCACAGGAAAGGAGTCATTGACGTGCACAGTGCCCGCAGTACTTAGCAGGTATCACCCCCGCAATTATGAGACCGTGAAGTGTTGGTTTTAAGGCTCCCCGGCGATTTTGTGATTATTCGCGTTGACTTGTCGTGCTGGGTTTCCATGCCCAACCCTACCGAGAATGCTTCGTATACCAACTTCAACGACAAACAAAAAGGTTTCGCAGCAGACCCCTGAGTTTGCCACTTGTAGTTGTGCTGATTCCGGCACATGTAGACATGCAGCAACCCATATGTGATGCCATCATCCCGGCAGGACGTACGCGTCACCTCGCGGTGGCAACGCTGGGATGAGCACCTTAAAACAAATGTTGGTTCCAAAGCAAGGTTTGTGCAAAGAAAGTCACGTGAGGAGCAGCAGCGAAAACATGTGCACTTGTCACATGAATGGGGCCGATCCAATTCCATTTTTGTCCATGCTGCGTGCTCTGTCCATGGCTATAGATCACGGCTGTGCATAACACGGTCGCGAGTGATCTTGCTCGCCTTCCGGGTTCCAATCCACTTCGGCGTACACCGTCGCATCCCACTTGTCTATGACCATGTGTTGGCACAGGAACTGTTCTTGAGGTTCCACGGAGCGGAGAGGCAATCCAAGCAATGACCGGGTGAAACGATCGACCTGCCCACCGGGGGGCAAGCGATTTCATACCAGACAAGAAAGCAAACAGTCATTTTGCAGCAAGACGTCCTGCATCGTCGCCGGCCCTCTTTGAGTTCAGGCACACTAGGAGCAACAGTCGTGTCATGCCGTCAAAGCTTCAGCAACCTTCAGCGCAGAACGAAGGAATGCAAGAACGCTCTCGGTCGGCGCGGTTCTTACTCAGTGCGTGTGTTTTTTTTTATTTCGTTCTTTTTTAACGTTCAAAGGCATAGCTTGGCAAGGCAATGCACGCTGAGAACTGCTTCTCAGGTGAAACACTATGGTTTGGGACATGGCAGTTGGTGCAATGGTGCAGCGAAGGAGCCTTGAAGCTAAGCATCGACGGCTTGCAAAATCGAAGCAAATCGAAGAGCTTGCGCATCTGCGCATGTGTTGAACACTTGTAGACTCAGGTTGCGCCCGTGCAACCCAAAGTTTGGACATCATCGCCCAGCTGTCAGCCCGGCTTGTTTATTCCGTTGTGCAAAGACTCTGCATTGATCTAGCAAGACAAGGCCATAGAAGCAATACAAGGAATCGCGTGATGTGCTGAAGCAATACATGGATGCTTGGTGACGATGTCTTTTAATCTTGGCGCTCGTGTCTCTAAGATCACGAGGCTCAGGACTCAAAGTGTTCCTGGCGCATGCTCATCAGCCCATTTCTTGGGTCTCCGTGACGTGAAAGCGCCGCGTAGAGGGTGTGTGCCTTCGGGCAAGCCTCTTACATCAAGTTCCTGATCCTCAGAAAGTTGGGTGGGTAGGTGGTTTTTGGGGCCCCGGAAACAGACCATCATGGCCCGACTTGTTCTTTCAATTGTAAACAACTTTAAACTGTTGGGATGTCGGTGATACTGCAGCAGGTGCTGGAAATGACAGCCTTCAAATCGGAAACGACATGCTGCGGACGTCTCCGTGTGAAATGCGTTCAGAATCGCTGACCGCCAGACCAATGCTGCTGCTTGCCCGAAGGACTTCGCTCCGACAATAACCGTTAGCGAACAAAGTGTGAAGAGCATGCGTTCATGCCTGTCTCCTGCACTATTCTGTTTCGCTGAATTGTCTCACTAGTCTTCACTCATAGTCCGTTTTGTGGCACGCCACCATAAAAGCAGTAAAACCAAGCGACGGCAGGCTTGGCATGGTCCTGAAGTCTTCTAAATCACTTGTGTCCTGGTTAAAGGTTACATTCAGAATCGAGCGAAGGCTCCAACATTGGAGCTTGGAGAGAGTGAACGTAGCTGCAATTGGTTTCCGTGGGCTCTCAGACTGACCTTTGAATCTATGGCCACGGTCTTTCCTGTGTGTCTTCGCTGTTTTCACGTGACCACCACTGGTCTTGATGTCTGATAGCCGCTTTCAATGGTGTTCACAGTGTTCACGGTCGCCTCTTCGTTCATCTATCTTTTTGGGCCATGTATGCAGATTTATGTTCCAAGCTTTCGTGCATCCTTCTCTGTTCGTTCGCAAAGTTGTTGACATTTGTTGGCCGAAATGAAAGATCGCCTTGCAGTCTCTGGCAGCTCCGAGGAAAGTTAGGAGCAACCAGAACGGGTCGACCGTGGGCAATTCATGTCGTCTTGTTCGTGAGGCCATGCACATACAGGCAGTATTCGTCCAGTGGTTGGCGGATGGCATACATACCTGAGAGCAGCCTGCACAGATGAGCCGTGGCAAGAAGCGACCAGCCAACAAGCCGCTTATTCCGAAACCGTAAACGCGAACCCCAGCGCTTTACAAAGCATGGCATGTGTGTAACATGCTGAGATTCGATAAACGTTATTGGGCCCCGCGAAAGTTTGCGAAAGTAGCTGTGAAATAGTTGTCTTTGCACTTTTTGCGAATAATGTCAGTTTCAACTTGTCGATGACCCATCGGGTCTCCGCTGGTTGGATTTGGGAGATGTTGAGAGTTGTTTGTCGCGTGAACTGGATGTGCTCAACCTGTGTTGGTCCACCGGCCAAGGTGCTTCTGTAGCGCGCACAGCAAGACGTACAACATACTGGTTCCATGTGTCCAGGGTCAGTACTTAAATTGGAACTCGGCTGCTCACCGCCAGATTCATTGCCTTGCGCGCTGTTTACTGATTCATTTTGATTTGCTTCATATTCGGCTGTCCTTGAGCAGCTACATCAACTTCAACTTCCCTGCGCTGCCATCATTACATGGTGCCAAACCATGTATGATGTTTGAATATGTGTTGCCTCTGGGAAGCCTCAGCTTATAGTGCAATTGAGCGCTGCTTGCACTGCTTCTGTCCCAGGGCTGTCGGAAAGACCATCCCGTCGATTGTGTCGTGGGTGAGCCTTGCTCCAAGCTTGCGCTTTATCTACAGCCTGTGGATTTTGGAACAAAATCATGTCCATCCAAGGTGGGCACACTGGAGTAGGCAGGGGCGAGGGATTTTTCCAGCCATTGCATCATGGTTGCAACGGGGCTGTCGCCCATAGCCAGCCACGGCCAAAGCAGGTAAGGGAAGGAAAAGGTGCATGTCTGTTGTTCTGTCGGGAGGGGGCATGGCTCGAGGTCAGTAGCCAGTAGCCAGTAGCCAGTGGCCAGTAGCCAGTAGCCAGTAGTAAGTAGTAGCCAGTACCCAGTACCCAGTACCCAGTACCCAGTAGTCAGTAGTCAGTAGTCAGTAGTCAGTAGTCAGTAGTCAGTAGTCAGTAGTCAGTAGTCAGTAGTCAGTAGTCGTTCAGTAGTTAGTAAACAGTAGTTAGTAATTAGTAGTTAGTAGTTAGTAGTTAATAGTTCGTGGTTGGTAGTTAGAAGTTAGTAGTTAGTAGTTAGTAGCTAGTAGTTAGTAGTTAGTAGTTCGTAGTTAGTAGTTAGTAGTTAGTAGCTAGTAGTTAGTAGTTAGTAGTTAGTAGATAGTAGCGTAGTCGTAGTCGTAGTCGTTGTCATAGTAGTAGTCGTAGAAGTAGTCGTTGTCGTGGTAGTGGTAGTGGTGGTGAGTGGTTGGGCCACGTGCCCTGGGTTTGCCGCAGTGTTTCCTGCATCTTTCCGGTGTTTCCTGCACTTTTCCTTTGTTCGGCTTTGGGGGGAGGGGGGGATAAGAACGTCATTCATATTGCGTCCATGCACAAAACACTGGTATTTACCGCGTTTTCGCCTCTTGTACAATATTCTGCGCAAGGAGCAGGACACGTTATCACAAGCGTCCATGCCAATTGCGACGATGCCCAAAACACTGGTATTTACTGTGTTTTCGCTTCGTTGTACAACATACTGCTCAAGGATGTGGAAAAAGAAAAGCTGTCACAAGCGTCCATGAGAACACTGGTATTTACAGCGTTTTCGCCTCTTTGTAAAACATACTAAGGGACTAGGCTCCGGGTTAACACAGTCTATTTCAGAAACCGAAACACGATGTAACAGTAAGAACCAAGCAGCAAAAAGAAAGAAAGTCAAGTAGTTTATTGGTACATTTTGAAGACTGTTTCTTTCAAGAATCGTGTGAAAACCCGAGTAAAACGCACATTCCCCTTCAAAGAACGTCCACGGCAACCCAGGACCCGTTGTCCTAGTAGTTGGTAGAAAGTAGGAAGCAGGAAGCAGCAAGTAGCAAGTAGCAACTAGCAAGTAGCAAGTAGTAAGTAGTACGTAGTCAGTAAGTAGCAGGCAGTAAGTAGTACGCAGGAAGTAGGAAGTAGGAAGTAGGAAGTAGGAAGTAGGAAGTAGGAAGTAGGAAGTAGGAAGTAGGAGGTAGTACGTAGTAAGTAGTACGTAGTAAGTAGTACGTAGTAAGTAGTAAGTAGCAAGTAGTAAGTAGTAAGTAATGAGTAGTAAGTAGTAAGTAGTACGTAGTACGTAGTAAGTAGCAAGTAGCAAGTAGAAAGTAGTAAGTAGTAAGTAGTAAGTAGTAAGTAGTAAGTAGTAAGTAGTAAGTAGTAAGTAATGAGTAGTAAGTAATGAGTAGTAAGTAGCAAGTAGTAAGTAGTAAGTAGTAAGTAGTAAGTAGTAGTACGTAGTAAGTTGCAAGTTGTAAGTTGTAAGTTGTAATTTGTAAGTAGTAAGTTGTAAGTTGTAAGTTGTAAAGTGTAAGTTGTATGTAGGAAGTAGCAAGTAGCAAGTAGTGAGTAGTGAGTAGTGAGTAGTGAGTAGTCAGTAGTACGTAGTACGTAGTCAGTAGTAAGTAGTAAGTAGTAAGTAGGAAGTAGGAAGTAGGAAGTTGAAAGTTGAAAGTTGTAAGTTGTAATTAGTAAGTAAGTTTTAAGTAGTAAGTAGTAAGTCTTAAGTAGTAAGCAGTTAGTGGTAAGTAGCAGAAGGTAAGTGGCGGAATGTACGTGTTAAGTGGTAAGTAGTAAATGATAAGTCGTAAGTAGTATGGGGTAAGCTGTAAGTGGAAAGCTGCAAGTGGTATAAGTGGTCAGTAGGACGTAGTAGTTAGCGTTTAGTATTTAGTAGTTTGTTGGTAGTTAGTAGTTATTGGTCTGTGGTTAGTGGTAAGTAATTCGTAGTCAGTTGTTAGTTGTTAGAAGTAGTTGGTAGTTCGTAGTTGCTAGTTGGGCCGTAGATTGCCGCGGTGTTTTCGGCACTTTTCCTGTTGTTCGGAGTGGGAGGGATAAGAACGTCATTCATATTGCGTCCATGCCCAAACAGTGGCGTTTCCTGCGTCTTCGCCTCTTCGTACAACATACTGCGAAAAGATGTGGAATGTACCAACTGGTTTGAGCCGAGATCCTGCGAGTATCTCAAGCTGGCTGATTGTCCGGCATTATGTGCTTCAACACTTTTAAGGTTCGCGGGCCGGAAAGGCAGACTGTTCCACTACGCTCAGGACTTTTGGACGCTGGATCATTCGGTCAGGTAGTTGCTCATTTGTCTTGTTACTTTTCCTTTACCTCCCCCCTCCCCGCCCCCCAAGCAACCAACATGCCGCGTGTGGCGGCCCCCACTCGTACCGTGTTGAGAGGCTTGTACGGGTTCCCTTGCCGCTTGCCATCGCAGAAGGTCGGTGGAAGGATGTCTCAACCACATGGAAGATGGGCCACACACCAGCTAAGCCTGGCAGTCCAAAAGAACTCCAGTTTCCCTATGGTGTTTCGAGGATGGTGGTGCTCAGGAACCCGCTCCGCATTTATGGGCTTTCCGAGGGCGAGGGGGAAGGGAGGGCAAGGGAATGGTTCCCTCCAAAAGCATCTAACCCGCCGCCAGTCCTGTCATCAGCCAAGCCCGAAGGTGCACAGCTGTCTGTGATGGCGGAGTTCAGAGGCGCACCCGTGTGGTTGTGCAGCGCCGCAAGCTCGGCAACAACGCAGTACAGTACTGCAACAACGACGCCGTTCAAGATTGAGTAGTATGGTTAGCATCCACAAGGCGCTTCCCACGGAGGGCGAGGGTGCCTAGCGGCTCTCTCGGAAGTCCACGAATGCGAAGCGGCCCCAGAGACTCAGAGACTCACAGACTCAGAGACTGTGACCGTTCCTCCATGGCTTATTTATGGCTTCTTTCCTCTCTTCTTTAGGGCGCATGAGCTTTGAAATACTCAGAATCGTCATCTCTGCAGCGGTGGGAACTTGCCTGTGGACTGCGAAGTCGGACACTGGCAAGAATGGGGTTTGTGCCTGGCACTCAGGAGCTTAGCACACAAGTTACACGAGGGCACATGACGTGAGGCTTTGTGCACCTGTGCGTTTCAGGCAGCAAATGTGATGGAGAACAAACTCGCTTTCGGACTATTCTGAGTCACACCCTTAGACGACAGGAAATTGAACCGAATGCTCGTGCATTGCTGTGCCCGGCGCCACGGAAACCACCTTCATTGTCGTCCTTTCTCCTTCACTTGCAAATAGACACAGGAGCATACAGGTAACTGACATGATTAA
This sequence comes from Symbiodinium natans, assembly GCA_905221605.1. NCBI lineage: Eukaryota > Dinophyceae > Suessiales > Symbiodiniaceae > Symbiodinium > Symbiodinium natans. The sequence goes on along the minus strand of CAJNDS010000471.1, from coordinate 106,751 downwards.
CAGAACTCACAAGCCAGCTGTGCAGCCTCTGCCAAAGCAGCCGGTGGATTCAGATTGGAACGTTGCCAGGATATGCTTCAAACGGCGGCAGACCGTGCGACCACATGGCTGTTCGAGAGGCTTCAGCTCTTGAGATCTCTTGAGTTGGGAAATGTTGGGAAGGGCTGGGAAAAGAGCTACCGTGAGCCCGACAAGGTGGGCAGATGCCCTCGATCCTGCAGCAGCTGCTTGGCTTCGTGAGTTCGTGCGTGATGCCGTTTAGGCTCGTGATGCTTCGTGGTCGCGCAAATCCTTGCAACCCAGGCAACTTGTATTGCACGTGGGCAAGTTGGCAGGAGAAGAGGGTGGTCAAGCATACAAACTCGTCGCTGCTAGCTCTTATCGTTTTCTTCAGTGTTTCCTGGTGGCAGCACAGGATTGGGGCGACTGCAGCAAGACCTGCGGCAGAGGTAGGGGCCTAACCTGGTTTGCGATCGCGCCGAATCTCTTTGTCCGACTCCCTAGAATCAGGAGGCAAGCGGCGACGCCGCAGATACCTACATTTGTCACACGATGCTCAAGCAGAGCTTCTGCACTGGCCTTGGCCTTGGCCAGGGAGGGAGCAGCAACTGTTTTCACGTTGTGCCCAGGCCAGGCGGTGCAGCTGTCCCTGGTCAAGGCATGGACCACATTGCACCACATAATACTCACTGTACCAGATTGCATCGGCATTGTCAAGTCAACTGGTGCAGGCGGGATCCCACCTGGACCTGGGGTGTCGAACGGCGGTTATCCGACTGTTGAGGACGTGCCAAGTTGCGGCAGTTCATCTTCTTGGTTGGACACCAAGCATTTAACAAGCTTATCACGAAAGCTAGCTCCTTCGGAGCTTGCGGGAGTTCTTGTTTACCACTTTGTTGTTGGGTCAAACAGCACTCAGGGGCCTGAATCTCCGGGTGCCGAGGGGGGGGGGGGGGGCCCTCCCCTTTGGGGGGCGCCATACAAGGATTCCTTTCATGCTGCGGGACCTAGGGGGGAGGGGGGCGTTACAGGTTCTCTGCATGAGCTTGCGTTGTTTGATCTCCGAACTGCAAGACCGGTTCGCATGACAGCAAGCAAACGAAGGGTGTACTAGACGAGCTTGCTTTGTGAGAAGCCAGAAGATGTTTTCTATATGTGAACTCTTTCGTACACATGAAGACTACACGCATGCATCGAACCCTGTCAATATAAGCTTGCATTGCACGCAGCAAGACAGTGAAGAGTATCTTCTAAGAGCTTGCCTGGTATGATCTCCAACATTTAGACGACCCATTGGCGTGATAGCAAACAAGCGACGAGAGCCCTGGCTTCCTGTGTTCTTGTCTTCTTCTCAGCCCTCTCGTCTTCGCCTTGCGAGCGAGGATAGTGAAAGAGGATGGGAAGGGTGGAAAGAGAGAGAGCGAGAGAGAGAGGGCCCTCGCTCTGGAAGTGCAACGTCTTTCCAAGCTTTTTTCTGAGAACAGCCAGGCAAGAGTAGACAAAGACAGAAAGGAGAAGGGGAAGATGAAGGATGAGAGAGAAAAACTCACAAGAACTTTTGCATTTTCTTTTCCCCCCGTTGACGCAAAAAGCAACGTGAATGATGTCGTCTGGAAAAATAAGGGCTGGGCGGGGGGGGGGGGGGGGGGGGGGGGGGGGGGGGGGGGGCGAGGGGGAATTAATGTAATGTTGGCAGTTTGGGATCTGGGCACCTCTCCAAATTGGGTGTGGATGCTTTCATTAAGTAATGGAAATCTTAAGGCTGCACGGGCTGGAGCTCAGAGGCGAAGGATTTCAGCGGCCCAAGAATTGTAAACAAAGAGCTCAATAACAGATGAAGTCCGTGCTACGAGGCCCATGACTTCATTCCTGCTCCTATGAGGTCAAGAGCTGCTCTGTTTTGGTATTCAAAGCTAGAGGTGCTGTGTCACGCTGTTTCACTCCTGATGAGGATGCAGAGACAGGCTCTCTTCATGCTTATAGAAAATGTAGAGACCAGGTAGATGAACTCCGAAATCCAACAGTAAGACTCGCTAACATCGGAGCTCTCGGAATTTGGAACTTGCAATTCCCAGAACCTTCAACTGACGTAGACGTCCTTTGGTTTTTTAACGTGAGTGGCAAAAGAGTTTTGTGTTTTATCAAGAGATGCAGGAGCACTCTTCGTTCGTACCATCAAGAGCTCCTCTTTGAAAAAGCTAAAGGACCTCCATCAGGTTTTTCATTCCTTGTTAGGCAGTAGTGGAGGCATGTCTTTTCCGTACAGGAAGCAGAGGACTGAGAAAGAGATCGAAATTCAGAATTCCTGCAGCTTTTGTTAGAAGTTGGAGGAGTTTTTTTCTTGACAAGGAAAGGCCAGGAAAGGAGCCCTTTAATTTCTTTTCAAAAAGTAGAGGAGCTCTTTTCATTCCTGTTTCAAGGTAGAGAGGGAGATGATTTTGGAGAAGCTCTGTCATGTCCCATTAAGAGGCAGAGGACATGTTCATTTTTCTCGAAGAGACATAGGAGCTTTCATGTCTCCTCGTAAGAGGTGAGGCAGGGGAGCACGGCCACTGACTGAAATCACAGCCCTAGACTTTTCTCGCCGGGTGTATTGTAGCATTTTGCTGAGCACAGCTGTCTGAGCAGACAAAGTGTTCCGCACCAAGGTATCATGGTCGGAGCAGGTTCTCCTCTACAGCAACTGACTGAATATCACAGCCAAGAACTATATTCGCGTGATGTATAGGTTGTCATGCGAGTATGTTTGTGTGTATGCTTTATTAGTGTAGTTGTACTTTACGTTACCACCCAAATCCTTGTTGCATTATAACGCAAGGGACACGTCACATTGTATCTAAAAGTCTGCCACACATATTTCTATGCTTCTTTCAAAAGTGGTTTATCTATTTCCTTTTTTGTCGCTTCTATGCTCCTGGTCAGAAGGGATGCTATGCATGCGTTGTGGTGCAGGATGCCTAGGATGCTCGGTTAAGCTCGTCGTCGGTTGGCAAAGCTTCATTAGAACCGGCAGCGCTTTGTGCCAGCGATCTCTCATCACTGTTTTTGTTGTGTTCAGTGCAGGAGCGGACGGAGTGGACCACGCAGCCCATGACGACTACACAAGCCGTGGCGATGGCGACTGCGCCTCCCATGGTCAGCCCACAGGCTGGAGACAAGAACGAGTAGCAACACATGCCATGAGTGCTCGGATGAGGATCCCGCAACTGTCGACACAAGACAGGATTTCATGCTGTTGTTTCATGTTTCCTTCTTTAAGATGCCATCATCTTTGAAAAGGCCGCAGGGTGACTTGAGTTGTGGTTGTGGACCTCAGTTCGTATGAAGAGGTGCCACATGCATCCAAACGCATCTTCGCCAGCCCCAACCGAACGCGAACCAGAACCCGCCACCAAACCCGACCTCCCCCCCACCAAATAGGACAGATCCCGAACTTAAACCTAGATCGGCACTGGTCCGGGTTTTGGGTCAGGGGTAGGTGGGAGCGCTTACTGCGAAACGCCTTGAAGCGCAACCGCATGATCCACCATGAAGATGTGGTAATGATACTCACGAGAGTATTTTTCTCAGCCATGGTGTTGGGAGGTGAGTTTTTGTGTTGCAGGTCCTGGTGCCGGCCGTGCCGGCAGTGCCGGCAGTGCCTACTTTGCCGGGCTTGACGGTCTCCAGCATTGATGAGTATGAGGTCATGTACCACAGATCACAGGATGCGGGGGTGTCTCTACTCAACAGAGATCGGCGATTGCAATGCGTTTGGGGGTCGTCTGGGTGCAGCTTTGGCACTTCAGGAGCTGGAATCCACTCATGTGAAAGATCTCCTGCTTTCTTTTGCGGGTGGCTTTGTGAGCCCGGGCCTCGAGAAATCTCTTTCTAAGACTTTTCCAGCAAGCAGTCAGCAATGCACAATGGTCCTTTACATCTTTTTGCTGTCCTGAGTACTCAGGTATTGGCTTGCTCTTGATGGCTGGAACATCCATCTGGAGAGGAGGGCTTCCAGCCTCAGCCCAAGCAGCCCAAGCTCTCACAGCTTCTGAGCTTGATTTTGCCCACGCTCTTGGCGAGGCCCTTCCGTGGCAAAGGCAGCCGGGGTTCTGTACATCTGTGCCTGTTCCGCAGCTTTGATCTTTCGGACATGTATACATTCCAAGTGTAATGTGAATGTGTTACATGCGTTACTGTGAGCTGCGAACATCAAGACTGATGCCGTGCTTTAGGCCAGTGGATATTAGCCCATCCATGTAGAAATGTGCAGACAATTCCCTTGCAGCCCCCGTCTTACCTTGCCCCCCGTCTTCGCTCGTGTTGCGGCGAGTTGCAGCCGCTGTCGTGATTCGGCTTGTTGTACGCAAGTATGGTTGATTGGTTCGTTGCCTCCACCTTGCTGCAAACATGTCTCGTGTGCAGTGGTCGCTAGCACAGAGTCCCTGCCCCTGCTATAGTTTTTGCGCAGCAGGCCGCTCCATGATGAGATGCTGACTGCTTGAGCTTTGCTTTATCTTGTAGCGAAGTGGGCTTGAAGTGGCCTTCATCACAAAGAGATGCACAAGTTCTGACAGAGACAGAAGGACATGCAAGGTCTTGAACAGATTATGCCAGACGTCAGGTGTCCCAACAATTGCTCTGGTCGTGCATGTTTCACCAAGAGATCTAGCTTCCCGACAAAAGTCAAGAGCTTCACCTGCACGGGGCCGAGCCAGATCAAGGATTGCTGCGGTTTGGAGACCTCCTGACTATCTGGGGCCTTTCATGATCTGGATTGGCACAGTTGCCTCTGCAGCCAAAGTGCGCGCACGGCGCCAATGATGCGACCTGCGCTGTAAGGCAACAGAAAGCAGTGAGATGCAGTGAGGTCAAATCAGGTCAGCCTGGCCAGCTCTAGGCTGCATGGCAAAAGTCTGTGTCGCCGCCTTTCTGCCCAGCATCCTTCGACTTCTCATTCCTCCCTCATCTGGTGTGGGGTGATATGGCTACGACGGGGTTCTCTTGCTTGCGCAGAGCTGTCCGCTCTTTGTGCGCTCAGCAGAGGATGCGAGTGCATGACGATGCGGCCATGCTTGCAAGCGTGAATGTCGCTCCATGTTCCATCATGCCCCAACATCCCATGACCTTCCTATACAAACGCAACGCATCGGAGCAATAAACCCCAACAATCTTGGTGCGAATCGCCGTCGGGCCGGCCGTTCGACCAGTGCATGACATGCAAAACCCCACCCCATTTGCATCTTCCTCAACACAGACATGCAATTTTATTTTGTGTCTCTCTCTCTCTCTCTCTTTCTCTCCCTTCTCCCTCCCTTCTCCCCCTCCCTTCTCTCCCTCCCTTCTCTCCCTCCCTTCTCCCCCTCCCTTCTCCCCCTCCCTTCTCCCCCTCCCTTCTCCCCCTCCCTTTTGTTTTTTTTTGTCCTTCACCCCTCTCCCCCTCCCTTCACCCCCTCCCTCCCTCCCCCCTCCCCTCCCTCCCCCCTCCCTCCCCTCCTCCCCTCCCTCCCCTGCCCCCTCCCCCTCCCTCCCCTCCCTCCCCCCTCCCTCCCTGCCCTGCCCTCCCTCCCCTCCCTCCCCTCCCCTCCCTCCCCTCCCTCCCCTCCCTCCCCTCCCTCCCCTCCCCTCCCTCGCCTCCCTCCCCTCCCCTCCCTCCCCTCCCTCCCCTCCCTCCCCCCCCCCTCCCCTCCCTCCCCTCCCTCCCCTCCCTCCCCTCCCTCCCCCCTCCCCCCCTCCCCTCCCTCCCCTCCCTCCCCTCCCTCCCCCTCCCGCCCCGCCCTCCCCTCCCTCCCCTCCCCTCCTCCCCCTCCCTCCCCTCCCTCCCCCCCTCCCCTCCCTCTCCCTCCCTCCCGCTCCCTCCCCTGCCCCCTCCCTCCCCTCCCTCCCCCCTCCCCCCCTCCGCCTCCCCTCCCTCTCCCTCCCCTCCCTCTCCCCCTCCTCTCCCCCTCCCTCATCCCCTCCCCTCCCCTCCCGCTCCCCTCCCTCTCCCCTCCCTCCCCCCCCTCTCCCCTCCCTCTCCCCTCCCTCTCCCCCCGCTCCCCTCCCCTCCCCTCCCCCCTCCCCTCCCGTCCCTCCCCTCCCTCCCCTCCCTCCTCCCCTCCCTCTCCCTCCTCCCTCCCTCCCCTCCCTCCCCTCCCCTCCCTCCCCTCCCTCCCCTCCCCTCCCTCCCCTCCCTCCCCTCCCTCCCCTCCCTCCCCTCCCTCCCCTCCCTCCCCTCCCTCCCCTCCCTCCCCTCCCTCCCTCCCTCCCTCCCCTCCCTCCCCTCCCTCCCCTCCCTCCCCTCCCCTCCCCGCCCTCCCTCTCCCTCTCCCTCTCCCTCCCCCTCCCCTTCCCTCTCCCCTCCCTCCCCCTCCCTCTACTCCCTCTCCCTCTCACCGCTCCCCTCCCTTGTCCCCTCGCTCTCCCTCCTCCCCTCTCCCCTCCCCCCCTCCCTCTTCTCCCCTCCCTCTCCCCTCCCTCTCCTCCCTCCCCCTCCCTCCCCTCCCTCCCCTCCCTCCCCTCCCGCTCCCCTCCCTCTCCCGTCCCTCTCCCCGCCCTCTCCCTCCCCTCCTCCCGCTCCCCTCCCTCTCCCCGCCCTCCCCGCTCCCCCCTCCCTCCCGTCCCTCTCCCACCGCCTCCCCCACCCGCTTCCCTCCCCTCGCCTGGCCTCCCTCCCTCTCCTTCCTTCCCTCCCTCCCTCCCTCCCTCCTCTCTCGCACTCGTCCCCTCCTCTTTCTCTCCCTCTCTTCTCCTCCGTTCTCTCTCTCTCTCTCTCTCTCTCTCTCTCTCTCTCTCTCTCTCTCTCACTCACTCACTCACTCACTCACTCACTCTCTCTCTCTCTCTCTATCTCTCTCTCTGTCTTCACCAACCCCCCCACACTCAGCGAGAGCAAATACGGCAAAATCTAAGCTTGGAAACCAACAACGAAGCGTTCCAAATAAAAGTGGGCAACTTTTTGAACAACATTCATGTTTGATTGGAACATGTTGCAAGCAATCCCAACCAAACATCTATTGGTAAGCTTTTGGATGTCAAACAGATGTTGATAGAATATAGGATCTCGTCCAAATATAGGATCAAAGAGAAGTGTCTTAGGACGAAAACCACTCAATATGAAAAGAAGTGTACAGATGTGATACGACTGGCAATGTTAACAAACAAGCATGGAAAGCCGTAATCAAGAAAGATCAAGGTAACAATGGGGTAGTCTAATGTCAGATAATAAGATCTCGTCGTCCCGAAAATTAAGAGATGTAAGACATGAAGATATATCTCAGAGATTGACAGTCCAAACATAAGATTTCCTGTACTTGAAGGTGATAAAGTCATAAAAGAAGTGGATATTGGGGGAAAACTGTTCATCCTGTAACACTTCCAAATTCTGAGAGTATGGAAAGGATTAGGAAAAGATATGAAAGTACAAGAATCAAAGTAGGAAAACGAATTAATGACTAGGATATACCACTTCTGGAGACCCTTGAGAGATAGGTACAAAATGATTTCAAATCCTCCCAACAAGCCAGGCATTACCAAAAAGAAAGTCATAAGAAAACCATGCAATGTTGTGCTTATATTCTGGAAGTTCTGGTTTTCTGGAGATAAACCCTATTTCCTGATGAACAGGCCAAGCTCATGTTGTCCCACAACAGCGTAGTCCAACACCGTGCAAGTCAAAAAAGCATCGGACTTCTGCTTCGGTACGGTGCCCGCACCTGCCCAAGGCATCACGGGAAATCGAGGCAGCACGTTTGTAGCAAGACTCAAGACAGCACGCATGGATGATGCATCAAACGAGGTAGCACGTTACGATCGAGGCAGTGCGGTCGCATGTGAGGCAGAACCCACAAATCTTTTTGACATGGACCAAAGATACCCTCCCAATACTCAACTTTAGCAAAACCCTGGAGCAGAAATCAGTCCCCGCACAGGAGCCAAATTTGTCTCACACCTTGCCACCGCACAGGCCTAGACGTCCACAACGTCCAGTGTGCGTTGGCGATTCAAGCAGCTCATGTATCCAAGGTCATGGGTCATGATGAAACGGCTGCACTAGCTCGGAAACCATGGGGGGGACAGGTCAACACAGAGGCTTGCCTGTGGACAATACCTAGTCTACGGAGTTGGACTTCCATGCAACAAGCTTTTGTAAAGGTTGAAAACCAATATGCCGAGCCTTTAACGAGACCGTCTACATCGGCTGCAACCTTGAGGCAGCACGGTAAAAAACGCAACTCAAGAGGCAAAATGCGTTCGGCACGCTTCGAGTACTTCTGGAGAGCGGGCCGCAGTGTGGCCTGTGTTTTTGCAGAGCTTATTTTTTCGATGATATGAGCCATATTACATATAGACTCTCCCCACCCGGAACCAACCCGACTCACACACAACAGCAATAAAGAAGCTAGAGCACGTTGCGACTTTAGTCGCGTTAATCTTAGCCCCCTCAACGTGACCTACTCAACTCGGGTCTCTATCGCACGTACCGTACTTTGCATCATCTGCTGCTATAGTTGTTTTGGTGTTATTTTCATGTAGGATTCACCGTGTATCTTCATGCTTGTATGCAAGACAACTCAACTTCTCGTTCTTTCCTTTCTTGAAGAAATGCTCGCTGGTATGAAGACATAGCCTCCCGGAGCCTCGGCTGCTGCAGGAACGAACGACAGCAAACATAAACCCACAACACTTTTTCGAAAGCAACCACCGGACATTCTTGCTGTGCCGACAGACATGCACAGAGACAACTCCTACATGCGTAACATGGGCCTTTACCTAAACTGCAGAATAGGGAATGTTATGGTGCTTTTTCTTTTTTCGATAGCTTTGACTGCCGATTTTGCCAAGTGAAGTAGAAAGTGTAAGTTAACTTATCTGACATGCATATCTAGGGGTCAAATATTGTAATATTCGACTTGAACTCTCGCAACTGCAACTTAGTCAAAAAGGTGACTCAACATTTGATTCAACTTGCTGGTTATCCTTTGATACTCTAACTTGCACAAGAGGAGTTTTTTTGGTTACTTCAACTTACTCTTTCTTATTCTTGGCTACATATTTACATGTTTTTCAAATCAACTTCTAGCAATAGACATTTAAGACAAATGGCCTCTAACTTGTAGAAAACCTTTATGACTCGAACTTATTGAATAAGCCTTTTGCTTCTAACAGCTCTCCTGAGTTCAAAGTGTAAGTCACTTCCCTAGGTTGATTCACATAATTGGAGGCAAGCTTGATTGTTGAAGTTTCCTATACTGTTATCGGGTCGTTTAAAATTTCAATCAATATACATAGGTCAGTGCCGTTATAAACAATACTGCATTAAGGCGGAAACTCTGCCGCTGTCCTTGTCTCGAGCGCGGAAGATCACGTGGGCACCGGTTGTCCCAGTAGAAGTCCGTCCTTCGGTACCTCCAACGTTCACATACTTTAAAGGTCGGAGATTATGAAATATTGCAGAAAACGAGGTGGTTTTAAACACACCACTTGTTCATTTAAAAAACCGTGTGTTTGGAAATGCAGGCACGCCACTCATACACTTACATGAAGCTTATGTCTTTATATACGTGTACACACCAGCATTTTCTATTTATCTATCTAGCTATGTATCTATCTATACATCACACATATACTTCTCAGTGTTGCCAAGGACATCTCAATCAAGACACCTGAGGGTCGGGGGCTGGGTGGGGCACTTTGGGGTTGGGTGGTAACTGAACTTTGAGAGTGCCCCCTTTACCCCCACACCCCCATACTCCTACCCGCACCCGCGAGATTGGCTGGAATCTTTGCCTTTTAGCAGGGTTAAGCCAGACCGTGGCTTGGCTTTGACTACCCGATCCCGGGTTGATTCCGGTCTTAATCCCACCTCATCTGTCTGGATTTATAAAACCGTTTTCAGTCCTCCACAGGCACTCCAAGCAACAAGCCGGCATGTTGCGCCGCTTCGCGCTACCATCTCGCATGCTAACACTCGCTAGCTTTCCTAGCCCACCTGGGCCTCAGAAAGTTGCATGCTGCAGAAGCGCGTAGCTGCTTGTACGGCGAAAGCCATACCTTCAGATTCTCTCGGGTGGTGCAAGGATGTGGGCCGTTTGCCTCGTTGGAATTTGTTCTTGAAAAGGGGTCTGACATCATTATGGGGCCTCCACCATGCAGCTCTTGCCAGTTGGGCGCACTGCTGTTGAGCCTTGCGCCATGGTGCACGTTGGTTAAGATGGTTAAGTGTTTCAACAACCGGTTTTCGTTACACATCAGAAACTCGGAGACCTCGATTTATGTGGCCACGGAGCATCTGCATCTCGGAGCCTAAGCGGGCCGCCACCTTTGTCCAGGCCCTTCGCCCACGTCATGTGTGAATGCTCAATCATGTTCACGCAGATTTGATTCAATGTCGGCAGTCCTCCCCTCGGAAGAAATTGTAGCACGACTTCACGTCCCGCTACAGTGCCCTGCTGTGCTGTACTGTGCTTTACAGTGCTTTACAGTGCTGGCCGATGTATGGGAAGGACACGGAGGGACGCTTGGTGCGCTGTCCGTGAACTTTTTGGCTCGAGATTGGTTGAAGAACAACGAGTATCGGTGGATGTTAGCTCGCTTTCCTTCTTCTAAAAGCGTAGTCTTCGCTGATCAGTGTGTATAAGGGTGGAACAACACCAAATCGACAACTTCAGGAGCAGTCCAGCCGCAAAAAACAGTTGTCGTTTAGTCTGCCAGCCCGGCCAAAGCATGCCAGGCCTCTAGCAGAATTTGTTGCAAGTCTGCTGCCGGCACGTGCGCTCCGATTGCGTGGGTCAAAGAGGCCGAATGCCAGCAAGCTTGCAGCCAGAGGCCTGCCTGCCTGCCTGCCTGCGTGCGTGGGTGGGTGGGTGGGTGGGTGTGTGTGTGTGTGTGTGCGCGTGCGCGTGTGTGCGTGTGTGTGTGTGTGTGTGTGTGTGTGTGTGTGTGTGTGTGTGTGTGTGTGTGTGTGTGTGTGTGTGTGTGTGTGTGTGTGTGTGGTGTGTTGTGTGTGTGTGTGTGTGTGTGTGTGTGTGTGTGTGTGTGTGTGTGTGTGTGTGTGTGTGTGTGTGTGTGCGCGCGTGTGTGTGTGTGTGTGTGTGTGTGTGTTTTCTCTCCCACGTCAGGAGCTGCCGCCCTGCTTGTCTCATTTGGCATCTCAGAAGCCTCTGTGGACCTCCTTCGCCCGTGCTGTGAACTGGCCATTGTGTTGGTCTGAAGCAGAAGCACATGTGAGTGGTGCAAAAGTGATGTCCTCAGATCGGTGGGGCGAAACGTTTGATTCGGGCTTGACAAGCAAGATCACCGCTACAGGGCAGTCATGTAAGCGGACGCTGTGCCCTTAAAGGTCGCACGCACCTTCACGGCCTTCCAAAGCGTTCATGTCTCAGCAAGCCTCAGCCATGTTTGGCGTCAGGCATTCGGATGTGTCCATCCAGTGGAATCCAGTTGTCACTTTAGTGTCAGCTTGCTTTTCTCACCTTGAGGGCGATGGACATTGCGAGGAAGGTTTCAGATGTGTGTCTCGAATTTCAAAGTTTGGCTGCTGCCTCGGTGCTGTGAGAGTCCACAGCAGCAGCTTGAAATATCTTGCTTGCCATTAAGCCACATGTGGAATGTTGAGGTACCGGCCACTGGGGCCAAGTGGATCCTGGAAAAGAAAAAATTGTACAGTCCCCGATCTGCAATAATCAGACAGAGATGCCACAGCAACGAATTCTCAGGCTGAGGATGCCAATTCGGCTCCGGTGTACGAGTGGGGATGCCCATTTCAAGGAGTTTAGCTCTTAGCAGCTGTCGTGACAGCAATTTTCTGTCGCAGTAACAGTCGGCGGAGTGTTTGTTGGCTTTGCATTGCCGAGATTTCAGGAATGGACCGAGAACAGATATGAAAGTGGTCCTGGAGACGACCAGCCCTTCGCCCTCCACTAGTGTGTCAGATCTCCTGTGTAAGCGTACCGGCATCTTCCTCGCGGCATGTAATGTAGCAGATGTTGCCCGTTTGTGACCTCATGTCACTCCATGTGACCATGCTTGGTCTGCAACAACGCAGGTGCACTGACGATGGTGATTGCATTTGCATCGCACGTGGATCTCCAAATATGCCGGGTCACTAAGAGTTGTGCCCGTAAATAAGGATTGCCCAGCAAAAGCCTGTATACTGGCTCCGCTGAGGCACACCGAGCTTGAAAGTGGCCACGAAAAGGTCATCGGCCGATTTGAGACAGAGTCCAGCAAAGCCAATCTGGGTCACGAGCCCCAATTGATGACTGCGAGATCCTGAGATTCGAAGAGGGATCATTGGTCTCGCCACTTTGTAGGTTATCTGGGCACGTCTTGGACGTTACGTAGCTTTCTGCTGTTGTGACCATTGTGGTCGCAACGTCAGATCATAAGCTCAGCCTCTCGTCGCGGGGTGCTGGTGCAATTTCCTGCAAGAATGTCTAGCCAGAGTCTAGCCTAGCCGTTTAAGCTTCCAGCACTATGCTGACAGAGGTCATTCCACACTACTTCATGAGAACAAAGGATGGTGCCCCGTCCCAGCCTGAAGGTCACAAGAGCGAAGCGCTGTCGTCACTGTGAGTGTGTGAAGCCGAGTGCCGCTTCATGTCACTTCGTGAAGGTTTGACATCGAAAATCCGCACTCCGGCCTCGGCGTTGTGAAAGAGTTCGATAGAGAGGAGTGGCTCCTCAAGTACAAGGACTGCTGACTACAGGATTCGCCCCCAGCGCCCCAAGTGTGTCCCACTTGTGCTCGCGTGAGGAAGAAGCGCCAAAGATTCAGGGCGCACTTGACAAGCTTCGAGCGCTAGACTTATCAGTTTGAATCAGTTAAGTGCAGCCGCAAGGATTTGCGTCTGTTGTGCTAGGCAAATCACACCGCTTCTCAGGCAGCAATCGATGCAGAGTACCGCAGCAAGGCCGGGCTCTGGACAGCCCCACGCTCTGGACAGCCCCGCGCGTGCTCGGCGTGCCCTTGCCCGTCTTCCGAGATGTAAACAAGTCTTCCGAAACGAGCAACTGAAGAGATCGAAAGAAGGTCCCTCGATTCTGAGTCTGTACCGTGCTTGTCAGGTCCAGGACGGAGCTCCCTTTGTTTGTGATGGCGCTCAACCTCCTGGAGAAGAGCCATCCTTGACCAAAGCCCTTTGGCTTGCAATCCTAAGCCCGAAGACACAGGCCGACGCACGGGGGAAACTTGGAGCAACTCTTGTGATATTGTGAGGAGCAGACACAGCTGGGTCTCATGCGAGTACGCCGCTTCCAAGTCCTTGCTGCTGACTGCGCCGGCAGCCCAAAAAGCAGAGCACACCAAGAGCACAGCCTGCAGCACCTCGACATGTATATATATATATGTATATGCATATGTATATGCATATGTATATGCATATGTATATGCATATGTATATGCATATGTATATGCATATGTATATGCATATGTATATGCATATGTATATGCATATGTATATGCATATGTATATGTGGCACCGTCTCCACGTGCCCACCTCTCTGTTTGCCTTTCTGCTGCAAACATCTCAGGACGTGTCTGTTGATTTGGGGTTGCTGTTGAAGTTCCAAGCTGTTTATGGCTTGAGCAGCAGTTCGTGAGCATCAGCCTGTATTGCAAACCCGCCCGCGCGTGCGCACGCGCACGCACTCTCGCGTGCACGCGCAAGTTTTCATGACGATCTGTGGGACTCGAGATGTTCGCAAATAACTGCAACGCACAGCTTCCTAATCATCACACACTGAATCAAGCTGAAAAACGTTGCAACTACACAAGGATGCGTCCATCCCTGCTTCGCAAGCTCTGACTGGGCGTCTTCGTTGGCTCCCGTCCCAGTTAGGCACCGAGAGGGGGGACCCATTTCTTTTTGGCCCTTTATTTGTTTTTCATTTTTGGCCTTTTTTTTGGCACAATTTCCTCATTTTCCTCTCTAAACCCTATAATTCCCTAATCCCTAATCCCTAATCCTAACCTCTAAACCCTAAACCCTAAACCCGAAACCCTAAACCCTAATCCCTAATCCCTATTCCCTAACCCCTAATCCCTAAACCCTAAATAAACCCTAAACCCTAAATAAACCCCCCCCCCCCCCCCCCCCACAAAAGGCCCAAACAAACATAATTGTAACGCTTGCGCGCGCCGCCTCGGCAGCCGGCCGGCCCCAGGACAGGAAAGGAGGAAAGAGGGTTTCGCAACAGAGGGAGGTCGCGGGGGGGTGAGGGGGGGGTGGGGGGGGGGTTGGGGGGGGGGGGGGGGGGGGGTGAGGGTGGGGGGGCTGGGGGGTGGGGGGGGGGTTGCCGGGGTATGTTCGGGGGGGTTTTTGAGGCCTTCCCGTTAGGAGCCACCTACAAAGCGGGACCCTCCCCTCGTCGGTTTGCAGCTCCTCCAAGGATTTGGTGGGTCCCACAGTTCGGGGGGGGGGGGGTTGGCGTCAGAAAATTTTGGCATGTGGGGAAGGGTTGGGTTAGGGGGAAGGAGGCCCGATCCGGGTCTGCTTGTTCCAGACGCTTCTCGGCAGGAAGCCGAGGCGAATAAAAGGGCCAAAAACAAAAGTGCACCCTCCGAGAGCCCCCTTGCAGAAACACGCGTGAAATTTGAATTTGAAGTCGGACCGTCCTTAGGTCACAGTTTCCCCACACACGCACACCACGACATCGAATTTGTTCTTTTTTGGCAACACAACATGTTTGCATGTTTTGCCACGAAAACATAGAGGTTTTTGGGCAAGTAGAGTTTGGAGCCTTCAGACTGCAACTTTTATCTCTTTTTCTTTTCTCTCTCTTTCTTTTCTCTCTCTGTCTTTTCTCTCTCTTTCTTTTCTCTCTCTTTCTTTTCTCTCTTTTTCTTTTCTTTTCTCTCTCTGTCTTTTCTCTCTCTTTCTTTTCTCTCTTTCTTTTCTCTCTTTCTTTTCTCTCTTTCTGTTCTCTACTTCTCTCCTCCTTCTCTGCCCCTTCTCTCCCCCTTCTCCTCTTCTCCCCCTTCTCTTATCCCCCTTCTCTTCTCCCCCATTCTCTTCTCCCCCTTCTCTCCTCCCCCTTCTCTCCTTCCCCTTCTCTCCCCCCCTTCCCTCCCCCCTCTCTCCCCCCTTCCCCCCTCCTCTCTTTCTTCCCCTCTCTTCCCTTCTAGCATCTCTCTCCCCCATCTCCCTCTCTCTCCTCTCTCTTCTCTCTCTCTCTCTCCTCTCTCTCTCCTCTCCTCTCTCTCCCCTCTCCCTCTTCTCTCCCTCTCTCTCTCTCTCCTCTCCTCTCTCCTCGCTCTCCTCTCTCACCTGTCTCCTCTCTCGCTCTCTCTCCTCTCTCTTCTTCTCTCTTCTCTCTCTTCCTCTCTCTCCTCCTCTCTCCTCTCTCTCCTCTCTCTACTTCTCTCCCTCTCTCCTCCTCTCTCCTCCTCCTCTCTTCCCTGCCTCTCGCTCTCACTCTCTCTCCTCTACGCTCTCTCCTCTCTCTCTCTCTCCTCTCTCTCTCCCTCCTCTCTCCCTCTCTCTCTCTCTCTTCCCTCCTCTCCTCTCTAGTCCCTCTCTCTCTCTCTTCTCTCTCCTCTCTCTCAATTCTCTCTCCTTCTCTCTCCTTCTCTTCTCTCCTCTTCTTCTCTCTCTCTCCTCTCTCCTTCTCTCTCCTTCTCTCTCCTTCGCTCTTATCCTTATCTCTTATCTCTTCTTTCATCTTTCTTGTTTCTCTCTCTTGTCTCTCTTGTCTCCCTTCCTCTCTTCCCTCTCTTCTCTCTTCTCTCTCTTCTCTCTCTCTCTTCTCCTCTCTTCTTCTCTCTTCTTCTCTGTTCTCTCTCTCTCTCTCTCTCTCTCTCTCTCTCTCTCTCTCTTTTCTCTCTCCTTCAACGACTACTATAAATAGCCCCTGATTTTTGTTGAGAACAACGAGCCCCTGATTCTAGCGGTTATTTGGCACAGAGAGCAAACCCGTAAAGTCCGCTTGGCTCAATGGCAAGACATTGCTTTGAGTTGCAAGCCATTTGGTACTTTCGTAGGAAAATTAGCTGACATTGCCCAAAAATAGCCCCCTGATTGAGAACTATTATTTGGCACAGCGCTGATCTCGGTAGCTGCCAATATTTCCGGTCGTTCGCCTTCAAACTTTAGGGAATGAACATCTAACCGGTAAGAGTGCGACCCTACAAGTTCAACTCGCTCAAGTCTTTTAGGTTGCAAACCATTTGGTACGTTAATTTTAACGCTACGCGACCCGCCTCGGCCCGGCCCAGCGCATCCGCGTGAGCATGGTGATTCCGCAGCGCCCAAGTCGCTGGACCCCAAGCAATAAGGGTTGGGTTGAGGGTTGAGGGTTGAGGGTTCCGGGTTTATGGTTTATGGTTTGGGGTTTGGGGGTTTGGGGTTGAGGGTTAGTTTAGGGCTCAAGGTTCACGCTTTGGGGTTGAGGGTTTTTTTGGGTTTAGGGTTCGGCTTCGAGTGATCGTAGGGTTGAGCCAGGCCCCTTAAGGTTTAAGGCGGGAGGTGGGGTGGGGGGAGGTGGGGTGGGGGGAGGGCCTTTCACAAACACCTTATGTGAGCAAGCGCCAAAACCCCCAGCCATTCAATTAAGCAAGGGGTGGACACGAATGCCCAAAACCCTAAAACGATGGGAACACTTGAAAAGCGACACCCCTAGGTTATGAACCATTGGGTGTGCTAGAGCGACACCTACAAACATCAAGCCCCTGTTGTTGCGTCCATTAGCACCTCGAGCCCAGCCGCTCATTTGGCTTTTGGGGGAGGGACAAAAGGGGGGGGTAGGGGGGGATAGGGGGGGGGGGGTAGGGGGGGTGGTAGGGTGGGGGGGGGGGGGGGGGAAGGGCAGGGGCGGGGGGGGTGGTAGGTGGGGGGGTAGGAGGGGGGGGGGGTTAGGGGGGGGGTGGGGGGGGGTTGGGGGGGGGGGAGGGGGGGGGGGTAGGGGGGGGGGGGGGGGTAGGGGGGGCGGAGGGGTGTCAGGGGTGAAAAAAAGGGGGGGGCCCTGCTGGGAAGGGCTGCAACTGCATTTCAGGCAAAAAAAGGGGTCCGAAAAAGGTTTTTGGGCCTGGAGGAAGAGGATTTGGAGGGGGGTGCCTGTTCTGACTACCTACACCTTCGGCCCGAGGCCTCGGCGGATTCAACGAATAGTACAACTAGCCCCTAGTTTCTGAATCACAAATTGATTCTGATTCTGCAAATCTGTATGACATGAGCACGCCTTAAACACTCTTTGGATAGTCATTTTTTGGGATCTGCGTGCTAGAAAGTCTGCTGGAGGTCAACATGCAGGACACAGCTGCAAAACTTGCTGGCAGACCTGAGGAGGCCATGCCCTCAGACTCGAGAAGTGTCCGCCAGGTTTAGCTTTCGAATCAGCGGTCTGAGGAGTCCTTTGCCCCCTCCGGCAAGACAGAGGGCGGGGATGAGTTGAAGTGCTACAAAAAGAAGGAGACGGAAGTGCGAACATCTGGGAACCGGGGAAGTTGGCGGAGCCAAGCACACTCAGCTGAAACATCCCGACCCCCCATTCCTATTTGGCTTGCGGCAATTCCCGGTACTGGAGTGAAACAATGTGTGCCAATAGGTAGTGTGGGCAAATCTTTCTGCCATTGTATGCGATACAAGAACTGAGAAGCTTTGTGCCCGGCTAGCCACAATCCTTCGCACCGATCTGCTTGAGCATCGATTTGGGACTGTTTCCCGACAGGACTCTGCTGAATGCCAGCAGATGAACTGTTACCGTGGTTTCGAGGACCAGGGCTTCCTTGATCGGCTTCCTGGTTGCAATGTTGCACAATGTTGCACAATGTACTAGCAGCGGATCCGGCCATTCCACACAAGCTATCCAGTGATAGGCATTGCCTTCTGGAGCATGTGGCAGAGCGCAGATTTTGACCGCATGTGATCGAGTGCTTAGGCTACAGCTCTACAAAACACAGCTGGACTCTTGCAGTCCGGAGGAGGTGCCATGCGGTTATGCTGTGTAATATTGTGCAAATTGTGCAAATTGTGCAAATTGTGCAAATTGTGCAAGTTGTGTGCAAATTGTGCACAATGCACAGCACATCTTCTTGGCTCAATTGTCTGCGAGGACACCAAGACGGCAGAAGCAGCGGCTGGAAGCTTGCCCAAAGCTCCAAAGACAGACAAGGGCGCTGCGGGCGCTGCACCGTCTCCGAAGGAGGCAGAGGAGGCAGGCCTGAAGGAGGCGGACATGAAGGAGGGAGGCAACACGGAAGAGCCGACCGAAGCCACGAAGCCGACCGAAGAACCTGCAGAAGGACAGACGCTGCTTATATAAATTGTAAGTCTTCACCTCGGGCGCCTGGCCAGGAAAGCAGCAGTCCGTTCAACCGGCATTGCTGGGGGCACTGCCCCTGGTGCTGACCCTCTTGTAACATATTGCAGCAGATTATAACATTGTATCTCAGTCGGGTCGCAGCCTCGACATGTCATTTGTGTTGCAAGGCTGCCTTTTGCCATCCAGGCTGCGCTCACAAGGCAGGCTGTGCTGAAACCTCCGGACGTATTTAGTGGAGCCCTGCTCTAAACAGGCCCGAAGAAAGTATCGGCGCGCCAACTTCCTGTGACTGGCACAAAAGAAGTGGGTGATGGAGTCTTCCTTGTGTGTTGTGCACCCTCACTCAGAGAACTACCCAGATGAGAAGCTTGGCATGTCTTGAATTTGACAAAGTTGAAACAAACATCTCACGGCAGCTCGTTGACACATGTTGGCTCCACTTTTGAGAGCAGTCAGTTCTCGCGTCTCTCACTCTCAGTTTGCACTTCGGCTTTGCTGGCTATGATGCGTCGGCAGTCGAGACACTACATGACGTGTGGCTCGCGAACATGCAGCAACAGCCGACCAGCTAGATCCATTTCACATCAGCAAGGTTCATGGGTGCTGTCCAGTTACTTGTTCCCCTTATGTTCCTTCAGGCTTTGAGTGTGCAAACTCGCTTGACCTCCATTTCGCCTACCGTAGCCGCTGTCGGATTTTGTCGGGATGTTGTCGGCCGCTCCTACTTCTAAGGGCGGCGCGCGAACAGAAGGCCTCACACCGAAGGAGGTCGGCGCAAGTGCCTGAGAGAAGAAGGCACTAGATAATACAATCATACAGACCTGATTTGGCAGGGGTGCCAAAGTTAAGCAGCCCAGAGTCCACGGGGCAGGGGCCTGCGCTGTGACACAAATAAGGAGCACTTGTTGCAATACCTGCGTGTAGAACACTTGCAAGCAGAAACCGTCCAATCTAGTGCAGAGAGCCATGCGCACACTGGAGAGCTCGATCGCATCGATCTTTTTCCAGCCACGGGGTCGATGATAGAGTCGGGCAGATCCGAAAGGGACATGTTGTGCATGTGAGGCTGAAATGACACTCAGTGCTGGGGGCAAGTACACAAACCCCGCGGCGCACACAGAAAAAACTCGCAACCCTCCTTGCGGTGGGAGGGTGGGGCAAAATTCTGGAAATCAAAAGCAGAAACGACCCTCAACTGTTGGCTGACGTGGAAGCTTGAGGGTCAACCATTGAACACGCACCACAACATGTGCAACATATGCGGCCGCACAGACATGCGCTGCGCGGTAAGCAAGAGCAATCAAGCAAGAGCATGACAACGCTGCAGGTGACTCAAACGCACACCTAGACACGCAGCCAGGTACGTGAGGTACGTGGATTTCTTTCAACAACACGGGCTATGCGCAATGAGGCCTCGTGAACAAGTGGATATTCATCTTCTCAGCGATTTTGGGGAGGCGGCGGCAGCTCCAGGGGCCCTCGCAGCACATGGGCAACCTTGGTGTCAAATCCATTCAAATCCGACCAAATACGGATCAAAGCTCAACCCCGCACATCTCCGAACTCGAAAGCCCTAAACGACCGTCAAGCCAATGGGACAGCCTTTGTAGCTGGGACATGGCGAGCTCGCAAGGGCTCAATGGGTGCGGAGGGTTTTCAAGCTCAGGTCCGGGGCGTCTTATCGCTTCCCAAAGGCCTTCTTTGACTCTCAGAGCTGTTTTTGTTCTAGCAAAAACAGCAGACACATGCAGAGACTTCTTTTCATATTTGTTTTCGTTCTTGCTCGTCCTCAGGGTCAGGCATGAAGGCCTATGGAAACATGTGCGTTGCGACAACGTTGGGGGCTGACACCTTTTCCTTTGTAAGTGGACCGTGCCGAAGTAAGTTGAAATCAGCAAACCGAACGGATCAGGGCATGTGGCACCCTGGCCGTCCAGCTTTGTGGTAGCCACTGCCCCCAACTTGCATGACATTGCAGGCTTCAGGGCACATGTCCTCACCGGACCGGGGGCAGCCGCAACCGAGAAGCCATAAGATGCAGGAACTCTTGCTATTTGTGGTTGTTGTCATGAAACCTAGAAAGATCCGTCTTCCAATGTTAGTTGCCACGCCGGCAAGTTGTCAGGCACGCGTAGTCGCACTTGCTTTGCGTTGGTAGCAGATCCTTCGTCTTTTTGTTCATATTCATCGCAAAAGGATGGTCAAGTTCATCTCAAACGGAAGCCTCTCAAAGTGAATGTTGTGCATCTTGCCGACCCTGACTACGCAACACCTGTGCGATTGAATTTTGATTCAAGCGACGACAACGACTAGCCGTGACTAGCCTTCTTCAAGCAGATGTGCACCTTCACGTCAACTTTTGCAAGTGCTTCCCGACGTGGGCTCTTCCTTCTAAAGCCAGAAACATGCCCTGTCTCAAGCTACGCACAGACATAGCGACACTATGCGACACTTTTGTAAATCGTCGTTCATCGAGTCCTCTAAGCCATGGCGGAAGCAGGAATGGCCCGCGTCACAGGCTTAAACAAGGCTTGCGTTCTGTTGCTACGTGTTCTTGCTGCAATTTGCTGCGCAAATCTGCGCAACATGTCCTGTCCGCCTTGGCCGGGGCCTCTCCTATGCGTATGCCCCAAGTAGCTTGTTATGTCATGTCTGTAAACTGAAGTTGAGAATCCGGCATTTCGGTAAATTCTTTCCGCAGCTCCAGGGTGATGAGATGTGTAGTGTGTAGAGTGTAGGGATGTGACATGACGTCAGTGTAGGAGCATCGGATCCATACATCCCGCGCTTTCACGAGTGCTTTCTCTTCGACGTTCGTCTTGATGCAGATGCCCAGTCGACAGAGCCCCATTTCTTTGACGTGCCCCCCCCCCCGGCCCTGCCCTCGTGCTGCTTCTCGCAACAGAAGTCATCTGACCTCGGAGCTTACCAGCGCTTACGCCTCAAGCCCTTCTGCTCCCTCACGCTTGCGGAAGCCCGGCATGTGTGCAGCAAGAACATCATTAACGAGCTTCTGGCGTGCAGTTGTTTTCGAATTTGCAGATGAAGGCGTGCGCAGGTCACTGTAAGCGTCCGCCGTGAGGAGTGGGTAGCTCATCTTGCAGACAAGTCGCAGGGCAGGTCGGGGGACGCGGTCCTCGTACTGGTCAGGTGGGGTAATGGCCTTTGCAGCAGAGCCACCAGCGCACGGAGGGACACTGGAATTTTTCGCTCGCAAGACACGGCCGCGCTGGTCGCCACGAGTTGCGCCAAGCTAACCTTGCCCAACTCGAATCCTTCCGTGCCAGTTTAACCGATGCATAGGACGCTCAAGTTGTCGTTGCCAGCACGACAGCACCAACAACAACAGCGAGCGAGCCTGAAACGAAGTTGCCGGCTCTATACTTGAGTGGGATATGGGTTGCGGCTTCAAGGGATGTCTCCAAGCCCTACCCCTACGCCCTACGCGCATGAATTTTATTTCTCCTCCCAGAAACTATTCACCATGTGGGGTTTTTCGGGAGCGGCACGCCCTTCTGAGACCCTCGCAGCGTGCAGAAGACCTAAAACCTAAGATAGAGTAGTTAAGGATCACCATGCGTTCCCTCCGAAAAACCACACGACAACTAGAATACCAAATGCTGTGCCCTTCTAAAACCCCCCAACCTATCAAGACAATGTATAGCTTCGAAGATGGAGGCCCCTGACGTGTCCCTTGCATTCAAAAACAAGTACTTGTAATGTACATGAGCCCGTTGTTTTTGGCAGACGAAGGGTTTGCACTTTCACATGGGTTGAGGGGGGTGGGGGGTGGGGGGGGGGGGGGTTGGGGTGGCGGGGGGTGGGGTGGCGGGGAACCTTTTTCGTTTTTTTTGGCGGGAGGGGGGGGGGGTGTTTTTCGAAATCTCGGTATTTGCGGTGTTTTGGGCAGTTTTCCATGTTTTTGTTATTACACCGAAAACAAAGTTTTTACAATTTTTCGCCGTTTCTGTTGGGAGGGCGGGACGGGCTGCTTCGGACTCCTCGGTATTAACAACATTTTCGGGCCTTTTGGAGGGGGATACTCGGTATTTACAGCACTTTCCGCCTTCCGCATTCCTCCTTTGTTTTTGTTTATTTGTTGTTGCTTCCGGTCGTGGGCGTTGGTCGCTGTCTTCTGCATGCCTGGCTTTCAGTTGCCGGCGGGTGTCGGAAATGTCGGTATTTACAGCGTTTATGCGTCTTGGGCCAACAGAAGAAGGCTTGCAGCAGCAGCAGCAGCAGCCCAGTTGTGCCAAGCCTTGTAGGGCCGACTGAACTACAAATGACACTGCTGTTGGCGGAAAAGACAAAGCGCAAACCAAGTAACTTGACAGGATTCCTGACCGTCTTAGCGTCACAGCAGCGGTCCTACCGCATCCTTCACTGTACTCGTAGTGTGTTCTCAAGGAGCTTGTCCGGTAACAGCACCCCGACCCCGAGCGTTCCCAGAGCAAATCCCAGCTCTCTATGCAAGATAATATGCGGCATGCGGTCAAACAAGAACATGATACTCAGCCATATCAAACAAAGTTTGAACTTGCTTATGCCTTTGTGTTCTTTTGAGCATTTTGAGCCATGCTCAAAGGCTGGGGTGCGGGGCTCATGCGGGGCGTTCTGCATCCGCTGTCCGCTGCAGGGGTATGTCACATCATGTTAAAATAGCAGGGTCAAGCTGTCGCTGTGGCAGAAACAGCAGTGACGGGCCTAGCAAGTGGGCGAAAGAGAGCAAAAACAATAAAGGCTCTTTGTGCCAACCCTTCAAGTGCCAACCCTTCAAGTTCAAGTTCGTCAAAATTGGAAGTACTTTCACTTGGTCACGAGATCGAGAGCCCAGGACCTGCTGCCCATGCGCGTTCCCTCCACACTCCCAAGCAATATTCCGAGAATGTCCCTCTCAACGTCTGTCCCCGTGTTTTCTACCATTGCTCGGGCTGGAAGCTGCCGAACAGTGACTACTTGATGCATACTTGCCGGCTGTATATGATGGCCAAAAAACACGCCACCAACCGGCCCCTCCGATCGAACCGATTGCGGCTGGCTGCAACTGCATCATGGGTGCTGAAGGATGTTACCTGAGCTGCGAATCTACAGTGTTAGTTTTTGTAGTTGTTTCCACGATACCGATTATACCGATCCCCCGATGCTCACAATGTGCACAGTACAAGCTTGTCTTCCTCGGGGAGCAAGCTGTCGGGAAGACCTCTGTCGGGCCCTCAGCTTTTCCATCAAGAAAGTCTGAAAGTGCAAGGGTGCATGGCTAGATCTGCAACCTGCACCCACAGCTCCTTGCCTCCCATGCCCCGGCGTGTGTTTTAACTACATAAAGTTTCGCTGGCCTTCATCGGTGATGATATGTACATGAATCATCATATGAGCGCCTGCCTAAATTATGTTTGTCTAAGCCAGTACTACGGTGGACACGAGTTGTTAAACCATGAAAAGCGATATGGGCCCCACCTAAAGCGATAACATTAGTTGGCACGTTCAGACACATGTATCCGGAGTCCCATAGTATGTAAAGCGATATGGGCCCACGTAAAGCGACAATATGGTATTCCGCGTCCTCGCACTGTGTAACGTGATTTTGTCCGTCGCTGCATATATATGTATATATATATATGTATGTACACATTTTTGCATTTACTTCTCCATGTGTGCGTGCATGTTCATGATACTACCATACATATATATATATAACATATTCACGGTGTATATGTGGCCATCACTCGTATCGCTCATTTCCTCCTTTGACAGAGGTCATCACGCGTTTCATGTATGACACCTTCGACAACAACTACCAGGCTGGTATTGGCCAGCATGCTGATTGGCAGTTTTGGGTCCAGTGCCTTTGCCGGATGTCTGTAGACAGTCAGATGTTTCCGGCTGTTCCCCGTTTTGTTTTTGATCACTGCGAGAGGCAACGATCGGCATCGACTTTTTGAGCAAGACAATGTATTTAGAGGCTGTGCAGATTCGTGTCGATTGTTTGCCTATCTGGACGGCTGGGTCATTCAGGATCGAACAGTCCGATTGCAGCTGTGGGACACTGCGGGGCAGGCAGTCCCGAGATTGGCTATGCTTAGCGCAAGTTGCCTTGAAAGCACCAGGTATGTGTTTAGCTCATGCACTGCACCTGTCAGTTCCCACTGTTGGGTTGAAGGAACGCTTTCGCAGCTTGATTCCCAGCTACATCCGCGATTCTTCAGGTGCCATTGTCGCGATGAGCCTAGCATTTCAACGCTGATGTTGGTTGACCTAGCCTCGTGTCGCAGTATCACACGCAATGCAACTGAACCAGATCTGCCGCCAAGGTATATGATATCACTAATCGCGCTTCCTTCCTCAATACCTCTAAGTGGATCGAGGATGGGTGCGTGCTTGGCTTTCTTTGGCATCGGATTGCATCGCATGCTCTGTGAAAATATGGAGCATGCAGGATGTTCGAAGCGAGAGAGGGAACGATGTCGTCATCATACTTGTTGGCAACAAGACAGGGCCTCGTGATGCCAGTGGCTGCAATGTGAAAGACTTGTCAGTTCGACTTGGAAGTCAAAGGACTGACTTGGCAGACCGACGGCAAGTCTCCATGGAAGAGGGTGAGGAAAAGGCCAAGGAGTGATGAGCGAAAGTCACGAAGGCAAAACGACTGCCTACTGCTTCCCGAACCGTGTGGCCCCAGGAGAATGGCGTCATGTTCATCGAGACAAGCGCAAAGGCACGCGCCAGCCCGCACACCCACACACCCGCACCCCCATGCACATCCACTACACCGGGCGTGTAGTTTTGTTTGTTTGTCTGTTTCTGAGAAAACTGCGCACTTCCCATGAGGTGTGTTTGAGCATCTTGTACGTGATGTACGTAGTACCGTGGCAGTTGCGCTTTAATCCGCAATGCTCTCAAGTCACTCTTGAATTTTCTTGTGCAACGAAAGGTTCACCAGCCAAACCCATTTGGTTAAGTTGTCATCTATGTTTGTTTTCACTTGTTTGTGTATTGAGGAGAGTGTGGGCTGAATGATGGAGTTGCATCTCCTAGCAGAACTTGCTTGAGTTCTACAGGCTTTTGGCACCTTCAGCTTTTTGCTGGAAAGTTGTAACCTTGGGTGCTTCGGCAACTGCTTCACGTGTGCGTGCAATGTCGACAGACGGTGACAGACGCGCTACAGAAACGTGGGCTGAACGAAGCTTTCATCCTCTTTTGTTTGCGTTGGTGCACACAATTCGACCTGGACCTCGCCTGAAGTCCTAAACCCGCTTTCCTGTCAGATGGGCACCAACATCAAGGGCCTCTTCCGACAATTGGCACAGGCTCTGCCCGGACAGGACGAGGTGCGTGTCATTCGTTCAGTCATGCATCACGACATCCAAAAAGTTGTGTGCCAATGAGGCGCCCAACGTTGATATGGCGACGCAGCCCACAGTTCAGCTAGATCCGTCGTCTGTGTCTTCGGATCCCAAGAAGCAACAAACTTAGCAATTGTGAGATATTGTGAGTTTGCCAGCCAACATACTGGCCGCCATCTCAGAAGCTCGCGATTTCTGAGGAGCTGCTCCTGCTAATCCTGAAGGAGTGCTTCAAACGTGTTCAAGCATGTTTCAAACTGATTCCTGTCTCTACATTGCTTGATCTGCCTCACTTTCTTGGGCTTTTCACGTCCATGCGCGCGGCTTTGGAACATTAGGCACTGCATTTTGAGCACATCTGGAATTGCCACCCAGCTTGCGATTTGCCGAGAGCCGACTCAACGTGGTGACACGATGTGAAACCCTAGAGGGCACGGGGTGTGGGTCAGCTGTCGAAGTAGCACATTCGGGGTAGCACAGCCCTGCTCGGTATGCTCGAAGGTCACTTTCTTTGGGGGCGGTGGATTCGGGCTTCGGATGTTGTCGAATGTCTTGCCGTGACTCTGTTCAAAGGTTCTTTCGGGCGAGCATGGGCAGGGGGAGCATGGGCAAGCCCCATAAGCCATGATGCCAGTACCGCGCCACCCCACCCATCCATCCTCACGGTGCCATACTCCGCAAGATCCCACAAGATCACCATAGTGAGAAATGGGTGCGAGAGCCAGCCGCAGTGAAGTGTCCTGGTATGTCCTGTCTCCGGCAGCCATCAGCAGCATGTGTCTGGACTGCAGGCTTTCTCGCATGTATGCAGCCTAAGTGTATAGATCATTCCATCAGCGTTTTAGTTCATCGCCTTATCAAAGCAAGAGCGTAAGGTTGATTGTGCTTTGCCCAAAAGCTTTCCAGGACTGTCAGTGCCAGAGACTGTGCAGGGGCTGCTTGGTGCTGACTTCGCGAGCGTGCCATAGTGCCACTGACAGTTGCAAGCTAAAAGGTGCGCGTCAAGTGTAGAGCTGAAGGCCGACGGTACATCTGTGTACTTCCTGCAATGGCCAGTTCTTCCGTTGCAGTACTGTAGGGCCCTGATCCATTCAGTCCCATGATGCCAGAGCCTCGCAGCATCCCGCAGCCTCAATCCAGAAGGTCGGAAATCCTTGCGTTTCCATGAAAGACCTGACAGCGACTAGTCCTGCGCTTTGGTATGTTTTCAGCCCTTGCAAGCTGTCTCCTTGTCTCTACGCATGGCGAACTCAGCCCGAACCTTGTCACTCACCCTCGGTGAGGCGAGATTGGTCATGTCAGGGTGGCAAAAGCGTGCATAGCAAGATCGAGAAGAGGAACGATCAACGCAGAGTTGATGCACAAATATGGCGAAATCATGCGCATGAACTGACAAGCAGAGCTATGTTATGTACAGTTGTTCATAAACGGCGCTGACTAAACGTCGAACAATTTCGAAAACAACTTCCTACGACCCAAACATGTACTTGGGACCTAGAATCTACATAATGCGTTCCGAGTCCAGAATAAGGTGGGGCAAATTACAAAGCCGTGCTTCTTGGTTCCGGCTCGTGGGGTTTAGCTCGCATCGTTCTTGGTAAAAACATATCGACCTGCGCCCACAGCCTGGCACTGATCCAAGTTAACCGGACCGGCGGCCAATGCTGCGTCCACACGCGGGGTCTTGTGTTTCGGGTATACGTGAAACTACATTGGGTCCTGCATTTGGCAGCGGGACGGTAAGTGGCCCTGGAGTGTTCCATAATGTGTGAAGCATCGCTTGCCGTGGCCGTGAGCACATCCGGCGTAGTCGTAGCAGCAGAGGTCAACAATCCTTTCTTGTTTTGTAACTCCGGGTACTGTACTGGGATCCGCATGCGTGCAGCGGCGGGCTTCGAAGACTTAGCCACCAGCAAGTGAAATTGACCAGCACCCGTACTTGGGTGATGTGCATCTTGATATCGTGATGTGCGTTAACGTGCTCCCTCCAACTCCGAAACCAAACAGGGCTTGTGACAATTCGGTTTTACAAATCAGGGTGTCATGGTTATAGGAGGGGCACAAGCGTATTCCCAGGCGATGCCACATTCAGATTGTCGCAG
Source organism: Symbiodinium natans (assembly GCA_905221605.1). Lineage (NCBI taxonomy): Eukaryota > Dinophyceae > Suessiales > Symbiodiniaceae > Symbiodinium > Symbiodinium natans. The sequence goes on along the minus strand of CAJNDS010000471.1, from coordinate 79,087 downwards.
GGAGCATGGTAGAGGTGTTATGATTTATTGGTGATGCTGTCTGTCCCAAGCGTTGCTCCAAATTCCTGAAAGCTGTCGTTCATTCATGAACGTTCATTGCGCACGGCGCACGCGCCCTGAAACGCCCATGCCCTGAAAAGCCCTGACATGCTGCAATCCTGCGATCTTCTACCTCTAGATATTAGTTCCCGAGTGTCATAAGTACACACCCAAATCCAATCAGAACACAAGCCGGCCACACAGAACACATCGGAATGCTACAAAGATATGAGAAAGCTGAGCTGGACAGGATGTGGATTCAGGTTTTGCTTTGCTGCAGCTGCGTTTAGGAGGAAGTAGCCCGAATTGATTTCCCCGAACATTCTGTGGACTAGCCGCGACTAGCTAGTATGCTTGACCATGTGTGACATGTCAGAAACACATATTCCAAAAGTTCTTTAGGCGTAAGGGGATATATGCGGGCACCGTGACGTACAAACTGACACAGGCGTTCATAGACATGCAGCAGACCTTTGTCCCGCACCGGTCTGGGCAAACTGCACTCCAACTCCACAGACGGTTCGCAATCAGCTATTGCAGCCTTCTTTGAACTTGCGGACTAGAAGAAAAGCCTTTCTCAACTTACAAGTCTCAACGGCCTTGCAGCACATGTCGCCAGCCATTTCTGGGCCATGTCAGCGGTGCCTTGGCCGCAGTCAGGCGCGCTTCGCATGCGCTTCGCATATGTATATATACATATATATATATATGTATTATGCAGTTCCTCAAGAGCCAGTAGGACTCAAACTTGTGCCGGAGAAGTGTAAGTGAGGGGTGCCAGTGATGGTGCTCTAAGGCAAACAGCGCTGGTGGAAAGGCTTGGCTGAAGACCATGCACGACACGCACTTGTTTCAGGTTTTTATTTTTCTTTTCAATCATTGTCGAATATTGTCGACATATTGTAACGTGAGAGAGCCCCGGTGCAGGCGGTACTTGCTCAGAACTTTCCGGCTTCCTGGGTGGCCTGGAGCACTGGAGAGTGGCCCACAAAAGTCACAGAGAGCCTCAGAGTTTTTTCAAAGAGCATCTCGAGATATTTCGAGGTTTGCACAACTGAGCAAACATTTCATGAGAGCAACACACACACACACACGCTTCAAGTCAAAAACACTCCTCCTCAACAGCACCCATCACGTACTCGTCAGATCGTGGAGAAAGGTTGTGCCCGCGGCCCTGGAGGTCCTACCGCAGAAGGCTGGAGACGTTTTGGAGACGTTTTAAGCCTTTGCGCGTTCTCGGAGCAGCTGCAGCGTCAGAGCGCACGGAGCGCACCCTGTCAGTAGGACAGACGCAGGTAGACGTACGTGCACGTAGTGACGTAGTTGTCTCAACGGGATTAACGTAAAGTTTGTTTCAGAAGCTGCAAGGTGCAAAGTCTGCTGCAGCGTCTTGGACCCTTAGAAGGCCCACCGGCTCGGTGCTCAGCCGTTGCTCAGCCCTTGCTCAGCTTTCCGGTTGATTCTCGCTTCCGGTCGAGTACTTAGGTCATCTCACAAGGCCAAAATGGTTTACAGGCCAAGCCACAGAGCGGTGCAGTGGGTGCAGTGGGTGCAGATTGTTACGAACTGATGCCAGCATTGACAGCATGTGGTCAATCATGACTCACAGGCGCTGGCTCGGTTCCAAAATGCTAGCGATGCAAGGGCTGCCGCCATGGGCTCATGAGATCCACACCTGAGTGCCCGAGTGCCGTATTGACGCCGCCTTGTGCCGCAAATGTCGCAGGTCCAGACCCTACATGGGTTTGACATGCGCTCGGCATCTGAGAAGCAGACGGCCAACCATGAGGCCGCAGAGCATAGTTTTTTGCGAAGTTGCCGGTGCTGCACACCTCCTGAAATTCCGCACCACTTCGTGTTACGCTCGCCCGTCCGCCGAACTTCAATGTGGTATTCGCATGTATTCGCCGTGTCTCTGAAGGCTCCAAAGGAGAGTGAGTGCTTCAGTCTGCGAATAGCAGACGATTCAGGCAGCGTCGGGATTGGGTGTAGTCCACTTGCACCAGCATCTTACGGCACTGAATGCATCAGCATGTTTGTATTACTCGTGTGACACTGACGGACTGGCACGTATCAGTCCACTGGTTGCCCGACATATCTTATCTTCAGATAAAGTACAGGTTTTGTTTTCAGGCATAAGCTATCCATCGCCACAAACAATCAACCTCTGCAAGGACCGGTGACCAGGCGAACACCTACAACAACACCCCCCAAATCATGTATCTAAAAATGCCACTACTTGCCTCCGTCCTGTCCTCCAGCCCACGAACCCGACAAAACACAGCTAAAGGCCATGTAGAACAAATCTCTGTGCCACCCGCCCTCAACACTACCCGTGACCCACAAGCTACTTGAAGCCACATGCCAGGCTGGCAACATGAGTCGAAGCGCATACAGCATCACAAGTAGTAATGAATGTGCATGATACTTATCATACACATATCCTTCTGCTTCGCCGGAGCCGTTTCGAGGCCATGCGGAATTGATCGCAAACTCCGTACCCTCGGAAAGCCTGAAGCAAAAAACAGGATCTGTACAGGAAGTGGCCGCCTCCTAAGTTTTGACAGTTTTGATGTGTTTTTGACTCACTTTGAACATCTTTGAACCACTAGCAATACGATGGGTTTCTCCACTAGTTGGTGTAGCACTCGAAAAGCTGTTCTGTTTGTGGTTCGCATGAAAGTCGACAACCGGAACATCCCAGCTTTTTAAGCATGGACATTCCATCCATATATCCGGGATATATGTAGACATACGGCGACCCTTCTCTCAGCTATTCTCCTCTCCGGCAAATCCTGCAGAAAGGCTGTGCCCACCCGATAGCCCCACATCCCAGAGCACCCACTTATGTCAGAGTGCGAAAGAGCAGCAAAAGAGCCCCGCCACATGATACAATTCCTTGCCAACATGTACGTACCGCTACAAGCGATACTACTCGGCAACTATTCCCTGGTCCTGAAACAGGAATCCACGAGACATGTTCGGAATTTGCATTCCGATCCTCGTTTTGGATGCAGACAGGCGTTGGCACGCCTAAGCTGGCTCGGAAACGAAGGCGCTGAACTCGATCCTCCTTCCATTCACGTTGGCAGCATGCTGCGCATGCACAATCCACTTTGGCATTGCCAGGGTAAAGGCAAACGGCATCTTTTTATGGCCTCTGCCGGATAGCTGGGCCGAGAAGGCGGTGGTGGAGTTGCAGTACTCAGAAATCTGCAGTACTCTGTCCCGTGATGCGCTGTGACGTATCCGGCCTCTGTCAGGATGTCGAACTTCTCGCCTCGCCAGGGGCTCAACTTCCCAGTTGCCAGCCTGGCTCACGAGCGCGTAGCAATGCGCAATAATGTGGATAATAATGCGCAGCATCCGCGAACATCGCAGGGTCATTGCGAGCTCAGGCCTTATGGTACTGTGCAGAGAACAAGAGTGGAAGGCATGGCGAGTGGCCAGAGAGGCATGAGCCTCAGTTTCTCAATGGCCTAGGTTTTGAACTAAGGGAGCATTCCCCTGCCCTGTCCTTCTCGTCCCTCCCTCACCTGTTGTGGACGGTGGACAAATGTAGGCAAAAATGTCGGCTCCAGGGTCCTGAAATCATCGGCCGAAGGCATCCTAAGGCCTAAGGGTGCCGAAGGGTGATGAAACTGCTGGGCACATCGGAATCTGAGTGTTGCCGAGCATGAAGACTGCGGGAAGCAGGGCGTTCATTTTGTTCAGATGGGGGTGTGTATTGACGAGTAACGATGACAACCACTAATCCTGAACCGTAGACGCCTCAACACTGAGCAATGTGTTGAAGCAGTGAACGTAGAAACTTGGGACCCAGCCATTGCAATTCCAACACAGAGGTGTGCTGATTGATTTTGACACATCGAGTGCGGCGTGGCCGACTCAGATATGTTTGATCTCGCGAGGACACATGAAGACATGCGAGAGACTGTTGAGGTCGTCAGCTTTAACTGCTCTCAATGGGCTCTCGCTCATGGGGGCCAGGCCCTCAGTTTGGAATCATGCTGGACTTCCGAAATCTTGAGCAGAATAGAGAACCACCTTCTGAAGCAGACGATTAGGGGCTTGCCCGATTTAAATTCGCAGGGGGTGCAAGTAGCCCGTTCAGTCCTGCACCAACTGAGACACTGAACGAGTATATACTGGTGATACTAGGTTTGATCAACCCAGCGTACTCGCAATGCCAGTTTATCAGCGATGCTTCCGAAAGAGAGGTGACAACCGGAACAGATTGGATTTCCACTTTACCGGCAGGTGATTCTGATGCAAGGGCCTGTCGTGATGGGTCAAGAAAGAACCCCTGGTTCTATTCAGATTTCCACCTGAATACGTGAATCGGTCAGACTGTCCTTATGTTCTCTCCTGGCTTCGAATAACGGAGTTATTCTCTCTTGCTTTCTACAAGTTTGGGTGTTCAAGTGTTGCCGGATGGTGTCTGTTTGTCAAGCCGACAGTACACTGCATGGTCTCCATGTAGGAGTTCTTTGTCAAGATGTTCACACAATTCTGACTGTAATAGTAATTTCATTGGGTTCTTTCTGGATGCTCTCCAATGCTGAGCTTCGGACACGATGTCCATGAGAGTTTGGTAAACGTAGGCTTGCCTGGCAGTTTGCAACTTTTGAGTTTCGGACGCGGTTTCAATTGCAAGTTGGAGAATGTAGTTTTGCCCAGCAGTTTGCAATCTTTGAGCTTCGGACGCGATCTCAATCAGAGGTTGGAGAACGGAGCCTTGCCGGGTCGTTTGTAAGCCTTGAGTTTCAGACGTGATGTGAATCAGGTTTCTTGAGACCATAGCCTTGCCCGGCAGTTTGCAAGCCTTGAGCTTTGGGGGCGATTTCATTCAGAGTTTGAATAACGTTGCCTTGCCTGGCGGTGTGTGTGTCTGGGTTGTGCATGTATGTGCGTGCGTGCGTGCGTGCGTGCGTGCGTGCGTGCGTGCGTGCGTGCGTGCGTGCGTGCGTGCGTGCGTGCGGTGCGTGTGTGTGTGTGTGTGTGTGTGTGTCTGTTGTGCGTGCGTGCGTGCGTGCGTGCGTGCTGCCTGCCTGCCTGCCTGCGTGCCTGCGTGCCTGCGTGCCTGCGTGCGTGGGTGGGTGGGTGGGTGGGTGGGGGTGTGTGGGTGTGGGTGTGGGTGTGGGTGTGGGTGTGGGTGTGGGTGTGGGTGTGGGTGTGGGTGTGGGTGTGGGTGTGTGTGTGTGTGTGTGTGTGTGTGTGTGTCTGTGTCTGTGTCTGTGTCTGTGTCTGTGTCTGTGTCTGTGTCTGTGTCTGTGTCTGTGTCTGTGTCTGTGTCTGTGTCTGTGTCTGTGTCTGTGTCTGTGTCTGTGTCTGTGTCTGTGTCTGTGTCTGTGTCTGTGTCTGTGTCTGTGGTGTTGTGAGTGTGAGGTGTTGCGCGTGTCTGGTTCGTTGCGTGCGTGTGCGTGTGTAAAAGCTCTGAATAATACCAAGCCGGTGTGGATTTTGCACAACACTTGGAACATATAAGAAGCCTTAATTAACCTTAAAAAACTCCACGCAAAACAATCCAAATGTTGTTCCGATCGCGCAGCAAACATGCCGCGCATGGCATGAACTTGCGTATTCCGTGCACATCCAAGGCCCGGCTGCGCTGTGTGATGCAGGAGCTGGACCATGACTATGCTGGAAAATCAAATCTTGGAAGCATGTTGGCCTGGGTGGGCTGTTGCAGAACCCGTTGAGGAAGAGCCCGAGCCGAAAAAACCATTCGTCTCGTAGTCAGCTGAGCATTTCTTGGACAACGCTGCAAACTGCTGAGGATGATGCATGATGATGCATTTCGCACCTCTTTTCCGGACGTGCTGCTAAGGTTTCAGCTCTACATGGATGAACTGGCGATGCCTTCCTTGCCACGAGAGGCTCTTTGTTCTTGCATGCCTGTGATGCCTTTGATTACCACTTTGCGCATGTCCGTGCATAGCATGTCGCATAGGTGCAGCCCAAGCTTGATGATCGGGAGATCTTTGTCACCCATCTGCCGCCGAAGGCAAGCACTGAGGTGCGCTTTGGCAATGCTTTAGCAATGCCCATGTCCTATACATTGCAAACCGCATCTCGAACAGCTGCAATCTGCTCAGAGGACGGTGTGAGATTTCTTCTCGGGAACTTTGGTGACATTAGTGAGGCAAGAGTTGTCTTCCGGCATCGCGATTTTACAGAAAGTGCACTAAAGTCACAGGTGCTCTTGCTCCGTGATGCACAGCAGAGACCCAGTGGCAAGGCTTCGACCTGTAGTCACAAACACACTTTGTCACTGGCTAGAGGCGCTTGAGTCGCTAGAGTGGCAGTCGTCTGGCGCTTTAGGCCTACGTGCGCTTCAAGAGCCACTCGGAGGCGCGCAAAGCGTTGGAGGCTCCGCCATGGGCAGCCGGGAGGTGGAAAGAAAAAATGCCATGAAATCTTGCAACTGAAAGAACTGAAAGAATGTCAGACATGTCAGGCAATACGAATCTCTGGTGACGACGGAGTCTCAAAGGCTGGAGACAAGGCAATCGATCGTCGAAACAAATCAGTTGCCCGATTCTGGGTAGGCGTCGTGGTCCGAGTCCGAGCGGGCTCTCAGAGGCCGAGTACGGTGTCGTTTCCGGAGGTTTGCAGCTTGCTGTCGCCATCGCATGAAAAAGCGTCGAGTCCTGTCCTAACACATCATTACGCTAAACTGCGATCAGGCCCTGTCAGGAGTCATCTCCATGCATAGACACCACCTCACCGCGGTAACCCCAAGAGTCCGAAAAATACCATAGTCGAGCAAGTCGAGTATACGTTGACAGGTCCCTGACCAATTTTGATTTCACATTATTTTCTGGGGGGGCAGGACTATAGGGAATGATGGTTTGAGGCTTGCATCCCCTGCGAAATTAAGTTGCGACACAAGCCGGACGAAATCTCCCTGATGCGTAGCTGGGAGCCTTTGAAAACTCGGGAGCTTTCGAAATAATGTGATTGTAACCCTAGGTGAACAAGCATACTGTACCCCAGCGCACCGCCGTAAACCCTAAACGCGCCACTCCTCTAAACCACATATCTTGACCACAACTCATGTACACAACACCGCTGATCCTGCTCATCCCTCGGCACGTTCGGAAGATGCACAACTATCCTCCTCACGGGCAAGGTGTATTTTGAGAAAAAACCTAGGCAAAATGAATTGGTAGTAACTCAAGAAGTCAGCCAAATGCAGAACACCGCCTCCTAGAGGCGTGCCAGGAGCCCTAGACAGGGGCCACGAAGAGTGTCCCCCGTTCATGGCCAGGTTAAAGCTAAAGCACCCTCACGCGGCGTCATTCGGCGGATGCCCATACGCACACACGAGATGACATCTACCCAGCCAACCCCCTCAATCTGCTGTTTCAGGATTGGAAGCAGGCCTTCGATTCTGTTGCCACAATCCCCTTCTATTGGCCTTGCGACGATTCGGACGTTCAGACAGAGCCATACGCATCATCGCTTTGCAAACCAGGATCCCACGTTCTAGATCGGATGGAAAAGCTCATGGTGTAGTAAGGTTCAGGGATCCGGCAAGGTTGCCCACTTGGCCCCTACAATTTCGCAATGGTATTGTCGGTGATCTTCGAAGACCTGGATGTAGCGCTGCTGAGCAGGCGAGCTGGCACCAACGTGTGGTCTGTAGGTAAACCAGACACACTATTGACCGGTATTGATGTCCATCCAAAACTCAGCTGCTCGTTTCAGGGGCTGGAAGCCCAAATTGTATGGCACGAGCCTGAATGACCACAACGCTCGAAATCCTTCATGACCCGAGGAAAGCGCCTCCTAAGCTTCAATTCACAACGCAAGTGAAGTATTTGGGGGGGTATGGTGAGTGGGGACAAACCCATGCCCAAACCGAGCTGAGTATTTGTTTTTATCTTGATGGTTTTTTCCCTCATTCTTTCTGGCCCGGCCAAGGACAGCCGTAGCATTCGGAGCCCACGTATTGTTGTTATGTGCAGTATCTCGAAGAAGTGTCAAATCCACTCACATAAATGCAATCAACATGCAGGCTCAATGTGCAGGAGATGTAGAGCCGATGTTAGCAAGAACCTTTCACAGCAACTTGGAAAGGGTTTCTTCCTGCACCGAAGGCACCCGTGGTGCCTACGGCCTCAATGTGCTCCGGCACCTGCAGGGGGCACAAGGAAGCAGATTACAGGAGATCGGCCAGGCCATCTCCTGACATCGACATTCGATGTAGCTGACATTAGCTGACAGAGTTTCCATCAGCTCCGGAGATTCTGCCGGAGGCGGCCGGCGCAGGCTCCTTGCACCTGGAACTTCTCGATCCAGTCCCCGGCATGTGCAGCCCTCAATGTGCAACCACTACGCGTTTCTGCAATGTGCCACGCGACTCCTTTCAGTATGGAGGAGGAGGGCCTTCATTGCAACTCGATACGTGTGTATGTTTCAGCTGCAATCTTTGCTGGTTTGTTTGCGAATAGCTAGCAGCTATGGTATGCTATGGTTGCGGTTGCAATTGAGAAGGCCAGGAACCCAGCACGTGATCTTCACTGCGCGATGTGCAGAGTCATCACAGGCACTGCTGTCTGGTTTTTTCACTTCAGCAGATTTAGTCGGGGCAGGGGTGGGGAGCCTTGGATGTCCTGGGCATTTTGCGATGGGCGGGCACAAGTTGCGCGAGCATCTTGTGGACAATCCGCACACGGAGCACGGCAGGTGCAGGGATTGGTCGTGTTGCGATGGGTGGGTGGGGCGGCGGACGCGGTTTCGGACATGGGCTGGGCCCGGGGTGCCCTTGGTACATGGGCTGCGCATGATGCCATCTTGTATGAGCCTCTGAAATTTTGCATACTCGCCACTATGGGCAAGTTAGCGTTAACGCAGATAGAAGCTAAGAAGCCTGTGCCATTTCGAGGAGTCTTGGTACAGCGGCCTTAACAGCAAAATCCAAGCCGATGCCCGCAGTATATGCAGAAACGATTTACTCGAGCTATGCCAGCTATGCCAAGATCCAAGCTTATGCTGTTAGATTTATCCTTCAGACCAGAACAACGCAGTTAGACTAATGAAAATGGAAGCCAAGCCAGTAGAAGCAGATGACTTTCCGATGAATTTCTCTTCGCACCCTCTTTGTGGGAAGTTTGTTCTGCCACAGTCAGTGCAGCAAGTCTCAAGAGTCTCAAGTAAGAATCCAAGTCTACTGTGGACCTCCATCTCCGAAACGCACCACGGCACAGAAGCTGCGGCCCGAAGGCCAGAAGTGAACATCCCAGGCTACGGTAAACTAGCCTTCCGGCTGGCTCTATATATATGTATATTTTTTTTTGCACGTCTGCCTTGAATTTCAAGACCGAAGTTGTTTCACGTTGTTTCACAAGCTAGCAGTCAGCCCTAGATATCCAAGTGCCTTGACGAGAAGATGATATCTCAAACCTTAAAGAAAGTTTTGGCAGTCACCATTATGCAAACTCTTGCAACTTCTTCTGCTGCAAACCAAGACTCCCTGCTACCTGCATTGACGGGCTGATGATAACCCTAGAGATCTTAAACAATATGAGGGTTCTTTTGATTCCAGTTGTATCTGTAGAATGCACGTGAGAGACCCCTTCCCTACTGTCCCCTTCCCCCTCAACCCCAACATCGCACTTCGTTCATTCCCGAGACCAACAAAGAACCTCTTCGAATTGTTTTCCCTGGTTGATCCCGGCTGCTCCACCACTTACTTGAGGGCAGGTGTTTGTAATGTCTTGAAAGAGTTTATGTAGCCATTCTCTGGCATCTGGGCATGGGAAGGCCGAAGAGTGCTGGAGGCTTTTAGCTCAAGCCCTGGCCCGGGCCCAAGTGCAAAGACCGCATGTAATTCTCGTTCCAGAAGTGGAAGAATGACTGCGAAACGCACCCGCTCGCATGAGGCCCGCGTGCACGAGACGCATGCATCAGAGGCCAGGACACAGAGCATCCTTCAATTGGATGTGTGTGCGGTTTCATGCGTGCAAGGAGCCTTCAAGGAGAATTCATTTGATCTGGGTGTCAGAACCCACCCCCTTATGGTGTGGTTGTGGGGTCCCCCGTTTTTTGCAATGCGATTGCTTTATTTGGGGCAGAGATAGAGCCACATTTCCACTCGCAATCCGACACATGGCTCAGGGTCGGGGTGCTGTGATTTCACACCCTACAGGCTTCTGAATTCTGCAACATCAAATCCATTATAAGGGTGGTGACTTCAGCCTGGAACGGGGAACCGGGCTACTAGTCAACAGCTTTAAGGCTTCGGGCTTAGGCTTGAGTATCTTGAGTTGTGGTTTGAGGTTCATTGTCCAGTGGGCTGAAAAGCAGGATCTCATAGATGTATCACATGAACAATTATGAGCACGAACATCGCGGACAACTGCTGAACTCCAGGTCAGAGGCAGCCTCGTCTTGCGTGGGTTTCCAGCATCTTGGTCGGAGAAGGGCCTCAAGTGCGCGCCTAAGCCGTTTCGCTTCGTTTCGCAGTCATGGGAATTTGCCATCTTGAAGTGCCGCACGGAAATGTTGCGAACTTGCTGCAGCTGGCTACGTTGTTTTGGCCCAGTGCGAAACAAATGCAGAATGGCAAACAAGTCTTTAGTCAGGACACAGTTGGACCTGCACTTGATACCCTGTTTACCTGGTCTCAAAATACGTTGCTTCATTTAGCATCACATCTGTGTGATGCGAAGCAGTCCCGAAGACTACTCCCACAACGAATGTCTCACGGAACAGATGGCCTGGAGAGGCCATTGGAGAGTGCTGCGCATATCGTCTTGCATAGATCTTGCAGCTCAGCGCAGCATTCGTGGGCCAGTTCTGGCCCGCCTTTGTGGCGTGTGACATCCTCTGGCCTGTCAAGTGAGTCAAGCGAGTCAAGCGCCAGGCTGCTCGCCTCATCCGGTACGCTCTTAGGACTGGGTTTCTCTGAAGATGCCAGCAAATTAGGTACCTCGTCTCATGGAAACAGTTCTGCAGCATCCCATAGTCCCATGCAAGATATTGCAAACGAATTGCAATGCGACTAAGCGCTTCTTCATGCTAAACTCTGGCCCAGGAGCCTTTGCAGTTGCCCTGCCAGAGAGGCACGAGACATGAGTTGATATTGATGCAAGGCAAGGTGAATCGAAGAGGAGTAGTGAGTGCAGTGGGGCACGCTGACACAATTGCAGACTTCCGACATACTGAGGCGGGCCCCGGATTTGCTGACGATCTCGCATGTCGGGCACTCTGCACGGCAGAACCTCCACAAGAAGGTGCAAGGTGTTACAAGCTGGCATGGAACCGCACAATCGCAGAAAATCAAGGTACCTAGGGATTTAGTTTAACCATGCATGGACTTGGTAAGGTGCGGGCGGCCAAAACCGTGCAATGGGCACTTACCTCAGCTATGCGGCAGGTCCTGGCGCAGTTGAAAGGTTTAAGTAAGCATTTCATTGTATTTCTCGAGCACTTGTGGAGCACCTGTTGAGTTCGTGCGAAGCACCAGCTGAATACCAACAGCCGATCGATGTCGTGACGATCTGCTGGTGCACCAGTATGTGCCAGGACCAAACATAAGCCGCACAAGCATGCCAGACAAACACTGACCCAAAGCCAGAACCAAACAGTCGCTAGAATGAGTTTGTTAGAACTGGCTAAGCCCAGCCTCAAAATACTGTCAAGTCATGAAGCGTGAGACTTGGCAGTCATGCTGCCAGTGGTCTGGGATAGGGCATGTTTCCACATTTCTCGTCATCGTGTTTAGGTTCTGAATAGTATTGCATGGCTCCGAGAGTCTCCGAGACTCTTGCTGTAAATCATAGCACTTTTATTTGACGGCCGCTCAAGCTCCGAACACAGCTTCCTGGCTTTTTGTGGCTTGTTGGCCGGTCAGGTGTCGGATGTTGACGGCTTTTGGGGTTTCTGGCTTCTGCGCTTTTGGGCTTCTTTTTTCGTATCTTCTGAAATTGCCGCTTGTTTTGCTTATGTCTTGAATGTCTGTGTGTGTGTGTTTAGCTCATGAATGTGTTTTCGTTTTTGTTTTCTCTCCCTGGGTTCTTGGACGTTTTCTGGGCTCTTGTGGCTTTGGTTTCTTTGGCTCCTTGGGCTTTGCTACTTTGTGCTGAGACTTGCTAGGTTGACAGACGACAAGGAGCAAAGCACGACACCACAACAAATTTGGATATCTCACGACCCCGCCAGGGTAAGCAGTGGGCACGAGAACTGGCCAAGACTTCCTCCATTTCAAGCGAGTACTCGTCACAGGACATGTCTTTGGTGAAAGGTTGCGTCCTGGCTCCTGCGCGGTCAGGAAATGGCTGTCGTGCCGCCAGCTTAGTATTCAGCACTGACGGCCAAATTCAGTGCCGACTGCCGACATGACAAGATGCATGCGTTTGCTTGCAGGATTGAACAAACACCATTCCTCAGCGAGAGCCGGGAAGACCTATGGCAGTACTACCAAGCGTTGCCTTTGGACAGCAGGCAGGGAAGACAAAGTTAGTTTGTGTGACGTGATGTGACGTGATGTCACGTGTCTGCAGAGCACTGCTAGGCTTGATGGCCTGTTGGGTGCACTTCTCGCAGTCGAAGTGCTTTCATCGTCTGGACTTTTGCGACGGGACCGGCTGATATGCAATATACACATCTGTTTTTGGTAAAGTGCAGCAAAGATTACGAAGCTCAACTGCAAGTCTATAGAGGGTGCACGCGGTGCAATCGCGGTGCTTCTCGTACAGCACAGGATCAGTTCCCTCGCAGTCGGCAGCTGCTGCAATGGTATTGTGCTGCCTCGGCCTGATGTCGTTCTTGTCTTTCAGAATTTCATTGACAACTGATGACAACCACAACTGCTTGCTGATTGGCAGATATTAGCAGTTGGAAAGCCCTGTTGTCGAAACCATGCCGGATCTGGAAGCTGCATCTTGGAGACGCTTCTGACTTCTGCAACACTCGAACTGTCAGTTTCTCAGGCTGTTGGAGTTGCTGGGGTGTGAGTCCTGGCTTCTGCTTGAATCGGTCTCAGTCTGAATGCCTGGGCTGGAGAGAGTCCTGCGTCAGGTTGCCCCCAAGCAGCTCTTCTACTACGTCCATAGCTGGCTATGGGCCGAGATCTCGGAGCCTGCTTCGTGCTCTGAAACATGCAAGCCTCACCGTATCTCACTGCCTGAAGCAGAACCAAGGCGCATGATTAGGGACATTTAGCGTGGCGATCACTTCTGGAAGTTGTGTGCAGCCTTGCTTCCCAATTCGCACGATATCAAACGGCAGGGATTGCCTAGAAGAATCCACCAGTCACTGGCAACGTTCAGTTTCAGCTTGCCTTCTGCGCAATACGTTCCTCTGTTGAATCACGTTCCACGCCCAATCAAGCTCGAGTGGTATGCGTCAGACCAAGGCATACGAGACGCGCGTCGCATTGCGCGAGGTCCGTGGGTCCACAAGTGCATAGCTGCATGTCACCAAGTGAGCGGCTGCATGATTTTAGAGAGAGAGAGAGGAAACCCTCCGAAGGAAAGAGAGAGAGAGAGGGAAGGCGAAGGAGGCGCTGACAAGGGGCGGGGGGTTCCCCTCTCTGTCCATACATACATTAAATGCAATCTATATATATATATATATAGATATATAGATATACACATATGTGCGTATCCGGTCACGCCAGGCCCCCCCCCCCCCCCCCCTTGCACAGCAGCAAATGGCAACAGTTTCGGCCGTATGTCTTATTTCTTGCAGGTTTCGGTGTCGTTTGTAGCTTGAGGTCTCACCTGAAGCGTAGCTACGGAAAATGAGCAGGGACGAAATGGATCGAGGTTTGCAGGCCTTTATTATATGTCCATGAGAACGAAGGACCGCTACTGGGACACCCGCGCATGAACGACGAAGGACAGCTACTGGGACCATCGAAAACTATGGGTGGTACCCATGTTTTCGAACTCAGTTTACGCAAGCATAAGCATGTCATTGGTGTTATATTTGTTGTCTCCAGCAAGTCCATGGTTTAGACGCTCAATCCCGACCTCTCTCGGTGAACTTAAGCTGAAGGAAACGTATACACGTATGCAATTTTGAAGTTCGTTCCAAACCGCAAAAAAAGGCACGCGCCCAAGTTCCATAGCATTGTTTCTTGCCTGACGAAATGTCGCCTAAAACAGGCGCGGTTCAAAGTTGGACGCATTCTTGCGGGCGGAATGTCTGGCCAGCCGATGCAGCCAGCACCCTAATTCGGAATTGGCACTTTGAATCTTCTTTTTATAACTTACGTATTTTCATTGATTTGTAATCGCAAAATATACGCCCTACACTCTAACAAACCATTGAAAACTTCAATCTCGTAGTCTCTACAAAGTATTTCTTCAGCGGTGGAGATTAAATGGCGCATTTACAATGTCTGAGCTTTTCAAGATATTTAAGCTTTTCAAAGCGTTGAAAGCAATGTCAAGTGGTTGGGAAATCCAGATTCCCAATGTTTCTAATGGCCGGGAAATCGGCACATTTATACTAACGTAAACGATTCAATTGATTTCAAAGTACACTAATTAAATCCTACGCCCTACAGAACCTTTTCAATAAGGGAGTAGGGTTTAAACAGCAATTCTAACAAGGTCCGATTTAACTGACTCACGATTCATTTTTCAATAACGAGTAGGACTTAGATAGTTTAATTCAGGGTCAATTACATTTTGTGTGTGATATTCATTGTTTCCAACCTCTGGCTTCCCAAAGTTGTCTCACGGCTCGGAATCCGGCACATGTGTTTCAATTTCATTAAACAGCTTCAATCGTTTAATTGGCATTCCTAAGCCTTAAAAATTATTTGCATACGGAGTATGATTCAAATACGGGCTGCTGCAAGTGTTGATTTGCATTTGCTTTCACTGTGCCTGCCAGTTACCACTTGATGCTGCCAGATGACATCGACGCAGCAATAACTTAATGAAGGGCCACTATAGTGTTGAAATCCTCCTCCCTGTTAAATTGTTTGTGTAATGCGTAGGACATACACATCTTTATTGAAAGTCATTTGACTTCTCTAAATCACACTCCCCATTTTTAAATAAGTGTTACTTGATTATTCAAACATGTCATTTTATCGAGTGAATGTTAATTGCCGGGAATTTCGGGTTCCCAATGTTGTCTCACAGCTCGGGTTTCGGCTCACTGAATCTAAATACGTAAAAAAACACATAATATCATTGTCTTTAGCGAAATTATTTGAATCCTATGCCCGAATAAATTGTTTCGACAAGGAGTAGGAGTCGCATTATCTAAGTCTTACTCCATATTAAATTCTTTAACTAAGGAGTACGGATAAAATACCCCAACTAAAGGTCAACAAAACTGTTTACATGATGAACATGCATATCGAAATTTGTCGTTAGTAGGTTTAAGGGTGTTGGTTGCTTACTTTCGCTAAGGATTTAAGGGTTGAGGCTGCCGCGTCAAAACAACTTTCGGTGTAGGGATTTATATTTTAGGCTTTCTAGTAAGCATGTTTCTTGTTTGCTTCGTTTGTGCATGTAGTTGGGCATGTAAGTTTAGTACTTAAACCAGAACCTGACCAACAATTCCTTGCGCAGGTGGGTCCACAGATGCCTTCGCCGTTGTCCACTCAGGCTGTGGGGAGAGAAGGTTGCAGCAAGATTCAGCCAAGTAAAGGCTACAGCGCGTGCCAACGGCCTTTGAGTATGGCAGATTGGAGGTGAGGAGATATGAATTGGCTGTCTCAGGGCATCCCTCTCCACAATCACACGGATGATACACTTGGGAAGAAGATGCAGTAGTGTTGACAGTTGGAAGTCAATTAAGCAATCTACACTGTGGGACAGGCTCACCTGCGCTACTAAAAATTTAATTTGTTCAGACTTGAAGCTCAAAGGCCTAGCGCCTAGTACGAAGAAACAAGTGACAAGCGCAGGCGAACGTCCCATCATCTTTATTTTGACCGGACGGGGGATTGAATGCTCATGTTGCCTGTGCGGGGGCTGTTGCATGCCAAAAGCTTGGAACTCTGGGCTAGAAGGGGAATCAGCATGATTTTTGAACGCCTCCCCGGGAATTTCGTCTTGCACCGGCTCTGCAAGCTGTGTGTTGGACATTGTGGGACACACTGCAATCCGTTCTGTCCAGATTCGCTTGCAAGGCTGGACGTGCGTTCTCAGAGGCTCAGCACGTGACGCAGCTGTCGCATGTGCAGCAAGTATATTATGCTCGTCAACCGCACGGAGGCCATTGCGAGCCTGCGGAGCGCCTTCCCTGTATCTGCACGGATCCCACTTTTAGAATCCAACATGAGAGCGGAAAGTTCAGCTATTCTTACGAGGATGGACCTCGTGCGATGGATACACATTCCACGAGCGGATGGGTACTACATCTCAGATATGCGCAGCTTGATCGGTTCTCGCTTTTCCTCGTAAGTTGTATGCCGCACTGATACATCTTGTGTTTAAGTCAGGCCACGGTCTTCCTCGTGCTTTCCATTGGCGTACGGCACCTGGCGAATCACAAGCTTAGCTAGTTGGGGGTTGTTCTACGTTGCAAATTCGAAACAACACCCAGTTGAAAAACACTTGGGCGCTGTGCTCTTTCACGGTTTGCCACTAAGGCTAGCGGGCTGTGGTGGTTTGGAGCATCTGGCATCAAAGATGCCACGGAGACCAATGTTCCCCATGCTCCATGCTTGTTGGAAGTGCCATGCTTTGGTCAACTCAGTGACAGGCCGTGTTAAAGTCTTTGCAGCATCGGTTCGTAGCTCGTACTGGTAGCACTCGGAAAGTTGTGTTGACTAGCTGACTAGCGCATTTGTTTCTTTCTTGCTTTCTTTCTCTCCTCTTTCTCTCTGTCTGAAAGACGGGTGCAGACCAAAAGCACATGGGCTTGCCACAGGCACAAGCATCGTGTCAAAACTGTTCTGCTTGCGAGAAGCTTTTGTTTACTGCTTCACAAGCCACTATGCCCAGCCGTGGGGGTGGGGGCCCGTGACAACGGTGTTCCTTCCATTGCCTTAATATGGCATATTATGATTACATGCGCAAATATTCAAGTATACTATATACGTAGCTGCGAGTCAAAAAGACCAATGTGCGTAACAGGTCCCGGGCGTCGTTTTGCGACATAGGGTCTGTAACAGGCCGTTCTTCTTGCGACAAGCCTCCGCGCGACAAACCTCCGTCCTCGCACTATCCTGTGACATTGGGAGCCCGCGACAAGCCCGCGACATACGTGTGACGCAATGCGGGGCGACAAACGTATGTAGCAGAGGCGGGGGGCGGGACACCGACACCGCGACATATTCCGATGTTGACACACAGAATACGTATACATATGCACATATGTTTATATGTACTGGTATGTGTATATGATTGCCATATTCTGGGGTGTATACAAACATGTACACATGATATCCCATTTTCTGGGGTGTGGGCTTTTCTTGCCTCCCCTCCAATCTTGTCCTGCCGTTCCGAGGTTGTTCTCTTTTTGTTTGTGTTTGTCTCCTATCTCCGCCCCTTTGATTCCTTGCTTTCCTTTTTTCCCCCCC
Organism: Symbiodinium natans; assembly: GCA_905221605.1. NCBI lineage: Eukaryota > Dinophyceae > Suessiales > Symbiodiniaceae > Symbiodinium > Symbiodinium natans. Next base: position 61,545 of record CAJNDS010000471.1, on the reverse strand, counting down.
ACCCTCGGTGTGGGGTTGTTAGATGTTAAACTTCTTCTCCTCGCCCGGAACTCTTCTCCTCGCCCGGTCTACTCCTCGCTCATCCCTGGAGTGCCCAAGCCCAAAGTGTCTCTGGAGTGCCCAACTCTAGAGTGTCCCTGGAGTGCCCAACGCCAGAGTTTCCCGGAAGTGCGCAACCCCAGAGTCTCCCTGGAGTGCCCAACCCCAGAGTGTCCCCGGAGTGCCCAGCCCCAGAGTCTTCCTTCAGTGCCCAACCCCAGAGTTTCTTTCTGGAGTGCCCAACCCTAGAGTCTGCCTGGAGTGCCCAAACTCACAGTCTCGTGCCCAACCCCAGAGTGTCTGTCTGGAGTGCCCAACCCCAAACCCCAGAATGTCCCCGAGTGCCCCGGTTCAGAGTCTCCTGAATTGCCCAAATCCTCAGAGTCTCCCTGGGCCAGCCCCAGAGTCTTTCTGGAGTACCCAAACTCACAGTCTCCTGCCCAACCTCAGAGTGTCCCCGGAGTGCCCAGCCCCAGAGTGTCCCTGGAGCAGAGTATCTCTACCGAGAGAGGGTGGGGTGTTCGAAGTAAATTAATTTCCTTGCTTATGCTTTTTTCTTTGACTGTCTTGTAGTCGGCATTGGCTTCTTGCTAATCGCTTATCGTGGTTGCTTGTTTTTCTTTTTGCTTTTTTTGCTTGTCGCTTCTTGCCATTCACGGTCTTCGGCTTCTTGCTCTCCGTTTTTCCTTTTCTTTTGGTTTGTTTTTTTTTGCCTTGGCATTTGCTCGTATCGTCGCTTCTCGCTTTGTTTCTCCTTGTTGCTTGTGGCGTTCAAGCGGCGCGAGCCCTTTGATCGGAGGGTCGAGCCATCCTTGACCAGGACTTTCTTTCGCTTCTTCCGGAGGGCAAAATAATTGCAAATTTCCAAAGCCAGTCAGGTCAGCAAGATCTGGATCCTTGGATGGCTGCATTACGGGTGCGGGGGAGGTCTCTCTGATAATAATTGAGAGAAGCTACCCAATTTGAGGCGGGGGTGGGGATGCTGAAGGCAGTCCTTTTGATTGTTTGGTTTTGAAGGAAGGCCATAGGCGATACCCATTCTCCAATAAAAAGATTCCAAAACCCAGAAATTCGCAAACCCACATTTCCAAAACATCCCAATTGTTCTGGAGATCCTCACGTGAGGTTTGGCTGTTGCATTTTTGGCATCTAGTGTTGCCTGGGATTGCAAATAAACGCAGATGTAGCAATGAAAAAAGCAAACTTCGAAACCAACCTAAATTTGTTCGTTTACTAGGAATGCATTGGGACTAATCTCGACGGTGAAAAGTCGAAGAATCCCAAATCAACAAAATCCAAAATCCAAGCTTTCCCGCCGAGCTTACCCCAGGGAGGGGGGCAGGGGCGTTTCAAGACCAAATGTATTCAGCTATCCGATCAGGCGCAGGGCAGTTCGAGTTCGAGTTCGAGTTCGAGGGTCACCGCCGTTTCTGCCAGTTTCTGTGGAGATGCTCGTCAAGAGACGTGGTCTGGCGTGCGTGTTTTTTTCTTGTTGTGTGATCGCATCGCGGCAGCACCGGCAGAGCATCGCGGAATGGCCGCGTACGATGGTTGGGTTTTGATTGTTTTTGATTGGGGGTCACCGTTGGGATGCGGATCCCGAGGTGGCCACTTGGGGGCTACTGGGGTGATGCGACTTACGCGGGATGTTTGACTTCACTTGCCTCGTACACGACGTCGAGCTACTCCCCTGCTCCCGAGCACAACTTCAGGTTTCTCTTTCCTGCGTGTTTTTCTGCCTTTGCCTTCTAACTCGCGGAAGCTCTAAGCTCAAGCTTGCCGTTTTGCGCGCCGAAAGGCAGCCAAGCCTGCTGCAATTTGCTGCCTCAGCGAAAGACTCGTTTTGCCTTTTCCTTTACTTTTCCACCAGACGCATAACGCGGAAAAAAGAGAGCGTCTGCCCTACACACGTGTTAAGTTCAGGCTAATGGTAAGGTTAGAAACACATTTGCTTGAGTTGACAGTTCTATTGCATCGAAATGCCGAAGATGCCAAAGACGTAAAGTACGATGGGTACAATGGGCTGTATTTTCTACACGGATCTTCATGCACTTTCAAGTCTGAGTTGTTTTGGACTTGAAAGTTAAGATTTCACTGGTGGCCACGAGACTCATAGGTTGATCTCTCAACCCACCGTAAAGCGCAAGCATGCTCGAACCATCGCAGCATGCCCAGCTCACATGCGAGGAGTGTGGGTGGAAGCGGCTTCGATGCTGGTGCTGGCCTCACCAGAGAGTGCGGCTGCCACAGAGACCTCACAGACGGGATGCGCCGGATTGACCAGGCTTTCAAGCTGCCAGCTGCTTCAATGAATCCAAGAAAGCCATCGGCTCCTTGAACCATCTCGAACACTAAGCCACTAAGTGCCTCCATGTGTAATTCGACGTGTCCGAAACAAGATAATATGACAATATGTGCAAAAGGCCAATGGTTCCAGGTACCGGCTGACCGGGTGTACAAAGACATGGCAGAAACTGCCAGCTTTCACTGTTAAGAGATACGCATCAGCTGCATCGTTCTCACAAGGCGGCAGCATTCATTGCTTACTGCGACAGTGAAGCCTGCTGCGATTTTAGCACTCGATCTCTGTCGCTCCACCTTTTGCAGTCCTGTGTGCAGATTTGTGTTTGCTCCATTTGGCGGCCTCTCGTCTGTCTTCATCGAGGATGAGGACAAGAGCACAGGAAGTCGCCCCGTAGGGACCGGAGTGCTAGGTCGTCACTCAGTTCGACAAACAATAATCAATGAGCCCATGAGACTACTGAGACACTTGACCCATTGAAGTTCGGCAAAGATACCTTCGTCCAGCTTTGCGCGCTAGTTAGCGACGGTTGCATGCTCGGCGGTGTCATGCAGTGCGAGATATGGTCAGATCCCCCCAACAGTGTCAGGAAAAGGATGCTCTTCCAGCCAGCGTGTCGGGCGAGGCCGGCTTAGGTATGGCATCTCTCATATGAATGCCTGCTTGGCTCAGGAGATCAAATGTCTTTAGAAGGCCCTACAGGCTGACACGTTTGTGTTCTAAGCCTAGCTTACCAAGATCACAAAGCACGAACAGATCGACAGTCACGAGAGGCTAAGTCTCCCCTTGTGACCACTGCCGAAAGCTGTGAAACATTGTGAAACGTTGTGAGCAGTGTGCAACCATATGCAACTGTTTTGTATCTTTTTGCTTTGCTTAGTATCGGCCTCGAACAACCTCTTCCAATGTAACTGTGTGGGCATGTCTAGAGGTGACTCTGTTCCAGTCCGTTGCTAAACATGTGAGCCCTCATGAGCGGAAGATGCTGATTGAGATGAGTATACTCGGGTGTTGCTGCAATCGCACGAACAGCTTGTGGACCACTGCCAAGTCTGACATGGGCAAGCCCCCAAAAGCGGCGTTCGTTGCCGCGAGGTGCGTTCCTCCGGGCGGCTTGCGTATGTGAAGCTACGGAACAATCAAGCCATGGACAAGGCCTGATGCCAAGATTTGTAACTCACATCTGAAAAAAAAGATTCAGATTTCGAAAGAGCTGAGCAGTGTTTTCGCGTTGGCCTGCAATGGCGGTGGCGCGAAGCATGATAAACATGTATCGCCGCACACCAGGCTGTGACAAATTTGCACCAGACGAAGGTTGGTGATGGTGATCTCGTTGAGGTCCGACGTACTTGGACAGTCCGGGCACTTGAATCGGCATATCCCACGGCTTGCAAGGAGTGCATTGTGGCTTGCCATCGATGGCACAGCAATTCCTGGTCGGCGACGCCCCCGGCCATGTTCCCCAACCTAGAAAAGAGATTGCGACCGTAGTCTCATGTGCATGCCGCCAGGTTTACTGAGTTGTTACGCATTGGTGCGATGCAGGGGTTTGGGTTTCTGGCGCGACCTGCCAGGATGGGAGCTTCCAGGTCAGCATTTTTGTTGACCAGTTGGCTTTGAGCCGAAGACCGTCAGAGGACCGGCGCTCGCTGTACTATTTGTACTGCTGGAGTGGCTATGCCTTGGCATGTCTTGGCTCAGTGGGCAGGTGGCGCCCGGACCTGAAGACCGCGAGCTGTATGTACCTGACTCAAGACATGAGCCCCGCAAAACCACGCAAAACCATTATGCTGGGCGGCAGGTTCGGAACTTGCCACTGCCGGACTCTTACTTGATTAAGGTCGCTTCCGAGGTCTTTGTGACCCTTTCTGCATCTTTCAGTGTTTTCCTGCTGCTTGCTGGATTTGAATTTGGATGTCTGGTGGATGTTTAGAATGAGTAGGAGGCGCGACGGAAGTGGAGCATGATGGCAGCTGTGCTCACGAGCGGACACGACCGAGCAAGCGAGAGCGAGAGAAGAAAGAGAGAGAAAGCGAGAGAGGAAAACAATAGAAGAGATAAACAGCAAAGAACAAAGCTGAAAGAACATTACGCACTGGCTCTTCTAGGGTTTCCCCCTTCGCCCCACGAAATAAAGAAGGAAGGGAGGAAAGAACCAAACTGCCAATTCGAACATCCCCTGTTCCTAACGCCTTCAAGTTTGCACCCCCGAGACTCTCAACCCAACCATGACGACGTGCACGATCGGTCCCAGAAGCCAGGACGGTTCTGGGCGTCGTTGCCAACACGTGGCAAAATGTGCAAACGACCTGGGTGGGAGCGCTAATTCAGGTGCTGCTTGCTTAGGCCAGAACGCGATTTCTTGTGTCGTGCAACGCAAAAACCTTGTTTTTCACGATGAAAAAGCGAGACAATGTGCACGGGGGGCTCGGCCAGAATGGCACTGCATAAAACAGGGTTTTTCCTGGGAAAACGGCCGCTCCCAAAGTCTCCAGGTAGGCCCGCGCCTAGACTGGAGTGCGACGAGAGGAGACCCAAGCCGAACCTTTGAAAACAGAACAAGCCGAGCGACACATTTCAAAAGACACGCGGCCTATGTTACAAGCAAGTAATTGCTGAAGAGTCGTTCATGAACCTTGCCTGCCGCATTGTGAAAGCGAGTTGCCATTCTGTCCGGGAATGCACCTGCGCTGTGGGGTATGTTGTGCATGGCAATGGCAAGCTGCAGAGCACTCTGCGTAGGAAAAGCAGACCTCTGAACAGGTAAAGCAGCTACATTGCTTCTCATAAGCAAAATTGCTGCTACAAGTTTATTTAACGCAAGGCCTTGGATGAAGTTTTTTGTCTTCTCAATCGTGGGGTTGCAAGTTGGGGACAGGGTCGTTGCCATGCCTGGCCGTGTTCTCTTGCAGCATGTTGCGCAAGAGCGCTTTCACAGGCATGACATGACGCGTCAGCAGCTGCAGGAGTATTTCGAGGCACGAAAAAACTTTTTCCATGCCATGGCTTACAAAGAACTTGCGTTTGTCATGGACCTGCCTGCGAGGGCTTCGGAGAAGTTGATGATTTGCACCTTATCTTGGATGCCTTCGCCATCGAGCCCACCAATGAAGGGCGCCCTCGTACTGACCGGCCAATCTTGCCTTCATTTGCCTTCATTTGCCTTCTTTTTTGCAAAACTAGGGTCCGGAGGGAAACTGAAGTCAAGCGCTGTGGGCCCGAGGCGCTCAGCCTCAAACTCCTCTAATTGCATCTAATTGCGAGGTCGTCTCTTTGTTTGTCTGGACCGGGTGATCGTAATCCCAAAGACGTGTGGAGCTGCTTTGGCAGGTACGTACGGTTCAAGCATCATCGCGACGCGCTGCGGTGCATAGAAGCGCTGACGCCTGCGGACCCTGACGAGGCTGGGACACTGCATATCTCACAGGTGATGTCCAACGGAGCTCCCGACCTCATCCGGGAGCATCGTCTAGGCTTCATAATCAGAATCTCCTCGTATGTTCTTTCCGCAAGGGCCACCAATGAGGTTCGCAGCAGCTCCGGCGGCTTGAAAGTCGACCTTTTGTAGTACAAAGGTAGCACGCAGAGGACGTCCGGAGCTCGAGCGGCTCGAAAGTCAGTCTTTTGTAGTACAAAGGTAGTACAGGGAGAACTTTTGGAGCTCCGGTGGCTCCAAGTCGCTCTTTCGTGTCCCACGACGAAGCGTAGCGAGCTCTTGGGATGCTGTTGGAGTTCTCTTGAAGGATATTCTCCGAGTGCCGGAATGTTGTCTGGAGTGCGCGGAGGGCTCTTGGTGTATGTTTGGAGGACCCTTGGAATGCTCTTGCGTTTCCACATGGTCTCTCCTGTTTGGGGTCTACACTGGCATCATTGCCGTTTTGCCATGTATTCTATGCTCGCTGTCGCAAGACTTGGCCTCGTACATTCATCAACGCCGGCTTCTCTGGTCGTGCCCATCGTGACCGGCAAATGAGCGTGTCCACGTATCTTTGGCTCCTTGCCGATCACTGCTGGACACTAAGAGACCAGCCCAGGTCGGTGAGAATGCTGAACCATAGTCAGTCCACATTTCGCTTCAGCTTGTGGGCTGCTGCGGAGAAGCTTATTCCGGAGAGTACCTTTGTGTTCGGAATATGTAGCCAGAAAGAACCAGTGTGGTGAGTCAGCAGTAGCAGTAGTTTCGTTCAAGTGGCACGGTGTGGGATAGTGTACTCAGTCCCCTGGGTCGGACCCTGTCGAGTCGAAGATCGGGCTAAGATGTCATGATATCGGCCATCATGGCTTGAAGAGCGTTTCGCATGCGCTCGTGCGGCTAAACACGAAAGCCTCATCCACCTTTCATCATGTTGCATGTCATCTTGCGCGGATGGCCGGTGCAAAGATGCAAGGCAGACCCCACCGATTTGGCCGGCACGTGGTCTGAGCCCTCCTGTGGCATGGTTTTTGAGAAGAACAGCCGCAACGAGCACTTCTTGAACAATTTTCACCTTCGCCATGAACAATGCCAGGTCGGAGCGAATCTTGCAGCGCAAGAACAACTGCTACAGGTGGGAATGCCGTGTTTACGGAGGGCTCGCACAAAGGCACACAAACTTGCAGCGGCTATCAATGTTGGACTCGCCTTAGTGTCCAGGGGTCCACCCCCCCATGGACGTCAACCCACTTGCATTCCGATTCTGGGCCCTTCTTGCGCTCGCCGTTTCCCCTCTCGTGCTGAGGTTCAACTTGGTGTCAGAGTTGGCGTACAGCCCAGCTTTTTGGAAAGTTGTTGGCACTCGCATTCTGAAGTGCAACAAGGATAAAGAGCACATGGTTTTTCAAGCTTGTATGTACAGCCATGCACCGTCACCGCGAAGTTCCGTTGGATCACACGCGTTTGATGGGCGTCAGAGAGGCTCAAATAGCTCGGGAATGGACAGCGCATTCTGTGGCACGTAGAGCTTAAGGTCGGAGCTGATGGGTCTGGGCTGGAGAAGATGAAGGCCGAAGCCAAACTCAAGGCCTTGGGCGTGTGAAATGCAACAGAATACGAGCAAAGCCAATAAATTCATGTCTTTTTACTTCTGCAGGGACTCTGGATACTGGGTGACAGCCTTCAACTCAAGGAGCGTGTTCCCTTCGTTCCCTCGACTATTGGGAGAGGGACTGCTTTTGTGTGTTCATGTGTGTTGTTTCAGGACCGCACGGCTCCGCGAGCCTCGGGCAGGCCCGAGTTACATCTGCAGTCCACACTGGCCTAGGTGACGCGCAAGACCATTTTGTGGACTAACTGAAAGCAGCAGTAGACTCAGTAGAACCTTCTGTCAGAAGGAATGTGCATGGAATGTGCATGTCCGTGCTTAGAAGCAATATTATGGTGAATGTCGGGGTCGCCATCCTCGCGACATCTCGTGACTGTCGTCACTTCAGAAAACTTCAGAAAGGTCGCGAGCCGAACAGCCGAAACTGGACCGCCAGCCCAGCCAAGAACCGGGAAATCACGAGCCATTGAATCGGTCACCTCCGTCCGCGCCCCGCCCTCCACCCAACCCCCCACCCCCCTCTCTCATCCAGCCCTCCTCCACGACACCCCTAGGCCCCCAACCCTCACACACGAGAAGCCACCGCAAACATTCGGTAAAATTTGCTCCGATTCTTGTACCTTTTCGATGAACGGTAGAGCGGGCACCAGGCCATGTTGCACGTAGCATTTGCTTGTGTGGCTTCATCCTTGGCATGAGCGCGTGGGTGGGTAACACACATGGCACAACCACGACCCATCACAAATGTGATCTTGAACGGCTGTAATGAGACACCGAGATCAGCTCGCATGCGTGCAGGCAGCTTCACTTTGTTGGTCGGTGTTCAGAAGAGGTGGATGTGCGATGCTAAGACCAGCGAGCCAATCTTTGAGTGGTTTATGTTGCGGTATGCGATGTTGTTTCTTACGACTCTCATGCTTCTTGGTCTGTCAAGGTTCGCTTCTTCCGAGACGTGCTCGAGCGTGAACTTGAGGCAACAACCTACCGTTCTTTCCGCATAGCAGGAGGGTTGCCTCCTGGAAGTGGGTGGCTCCAGGGTCAGAGATGGAATGTGGGTTCATTTTGGAGTCTGGATTGTGCATCGAGGAGATTATTGGAATCGATAAACATCATCAGCATCAACAGCTTTGTCGTCACGTATGAAGTTGAAAAACCAATCAGCTGAATACAGAATAGGGTCCGTTTCTTAGATCCCACTGCATAGGGTGTGTACAAGGTTTAGGGATTGCAAGACCTTACGTGCTCAAGAAAGGGCTTCAGCTTGGTTGCTTTGTTCATCCAGGACGATGTAAACCTGCAGGGCCTTCTCTGATGATGATGTTGAGCGCAATATCAGAAGATCCCGATCTCTGGCAAGTCACGTTATCACGTTTGTGAATCAAGTTTAGAACCCCGTTAAAATGAAGTGGGAAATTCTCTGACTTGCAGTTGTGCCTCATGTTGGTATTCGGGGGTCTTGCAAAATGGTTCTGCTCGCCACTTTTTTCTGCGTCACAATGACAGAGTGGTCCTGCTGCCTTGTGTTTGGCAGGCAATACACAGGAAGATCACATCGCGTCTGGAGAAGCGCAAGCAGAAGGCCGCATTAGACAGCTGCAAATTGGAGTTGAGCATGAGTACTGGTACAAGGAAGACGATATCTTGCTCCAAACATTTATGTTTAAATCTTGATAGGGCCTTTCGCATGCAGATTGCGTCAGCGTCTTGATTGCTGTGGCTGTGCATGCCTCTCTTGCTTGACTGAGCAATGGCATATCCGGCACCTGCCAGTGGTGGATTATTCGTGATTCCGCGCCATTCTGCGTCCACATGCGCCCACTACGGTCAGCAAGAGCTCTGCGACAAGATGGTTCTTGAGAAGCAATCGCACAGCATGAGCTGGCCGAGTCGGAATGCAAGGACTCCTTTTGGAGGCTACGTGGCTACTCTAGTTCTTCAGCTATGCTTGAAGGGCAGAATGTCGACCACTACAGGCAGTACAAGCGGAATGTCACAAACATTTTTCAGCACACGTTAGCATGAATTCATGCAGACGGACAAGCTTGCTGCGCCAGTGATACCTTATGATGCATGCTGCTCGTCCCTATCTGAAGGGGACTGCAGCTTCAGGTAGGATTGGCCAGCTTCCGTCATTCATGTGTTGCGTGAGATGGCGCGATCTTGTATAAGGGCCCCGTAGTTCAAAACACCAAGAAGGATAGAATTCTTCTTGGATAGTTTCTTCCTTGGCAGTCAATGGTCAATAATTCTTGGTCATAGGCGGCGGTTGTCTGTTAAATCCCCGTTCGCAGGCTCTTAGTAGCATTAGCGAATTAAAGAAAGGAGCGAGCACAATGCACTTGGTGAGGGCAAGGGGCTGTGTGCAGTATATTTTGCTAACGGCCTGGAAAAGTGCACAAAACCCTGTTCAGATGTGCTTTGTTTTTGCCCTGTGAAAGTGTTGTTTTTTACGGCGCTTGCATTCGCCGCTCAAGCCACTTAAATGCATCCGCTCCTGCCACCTGCAGACTTCTCCGAGCGGCTTGTATTCTGATTTGCAAATGGTCGCGATAAGCCGTGACAACTCGGGTGTCAGGCATGGAAGACCGCAGCAGCCTACGCAGGAAAAACGCAAAAGCAGAGCCAAGCGGTTGTACATTCATTCGAGTGCATCGCAGTGACTCATGGTGGTCTGCGGTTGCCAGAAGCAAATTCGAAATTTCAAGAAGGGTTGACCATTCTTATCCACTCTTGCTGTTCCGTGCAGGAGCTGGGAAGAGGCCATGCAAGTTCAGAGTAGAAGCTGCCTCTCAAGAGCATTTGGCTGAGCATTCTTTTTGAATCAGGGGCTGGCAAGGTGCAGAGCTCAGAATCCATCACGAACTATCAGAATGAGTTCCACACATGCGTGCCGAATGCACCGGTGCGATGCTTGGGATTCAGAGTGCCTCAGGCATCGGCTGATACTGGACGAGGCTTACTGCCAACGTTCGAGTGGGGCGCGTAGAGCGAATCAGAGCCATTGGCAGAGGCGCTGAAAGTTCCGGGACCTGCACCATGCGACACAGGTCTTTCACTGTGTACAATAAAGTTGATTTTCATCCGAATGCAGGCATATCATGTGAATTCAGGCGAGGGTTTCGGTCAGCTGGCTCTAGCAGCTACTAGCATCAAGCATTACGCTGTATTTCGCTCGCGGTTCAATGCATTTCCCTAACCCTGTGCTTGGATGCGATCTGCGTATGTACGTGTATGTATTTGTATGTACCAAATAAGTGCACACATGTATTTAGTTTAAGGCAATGATCGAGTGTAATGCAATGCAACGCAGCGCAATGTATGCAATGCAAAGCAATGCAATGGCGTGCTGTTTGTATTTTATGTATGTATGCATGCATGTATGTGATTCTTTTGGGGAATGCCTGTCACATGCACGTGCGTATGTACACATGCACACGCACGCGTGCACACACGCGCGAGCGCATACACATCGAGAAGTAGGCATTGTTAGCTCTTAACTGATATCGCAAGATGAATTTGTAGCATGTCAGGCTTGGGGAGGTTCGGGGTTTGAAGGAGCTTCGGGTTCAGACGCGCTTGTTGACAGACCTTCACGTACATCGACGGACATGGCGCATGCAAAGTTGGAACGGCTTCGCAAAGGCGAATAACTCTGCAGAGCTCGTTTCCGTTTGTTGAGGTCTGTTTTATGTTCCCGCTCCCTCCCTTCACCACCCCTCTGGAACCCAGTGAACGTGCAAGCAGACGTGATGTACACAATACCAAATCTTTCGCAGGTTCACAGATAGAATTGCACTTGGGAGCCGAGCGTAGTTAGCACCACTCGCCATCACCCGCCTATTCTGACAGAGAATTCGGACATGCAAGCCGCCCTAGGCCCAAATGCCTTGTTCTACCTGCAGAAAGGAAATTAATCCGCCACCAACATACTGCGTGGCAGATGCTATGTCGCTGGTTGCGCGTGCATGCGTGGGTGCATGTGCTTGTGCATGTGCGTATGGGTGTGTGTGTGTGTTGTTGGTTGGTTGGTTGGTTGGTTGGTTGGTTGGTTGGTTGGTTGGTTGGTTGGTTGGTTGGTTGGATTGGGCTGGTCAATAGCCGGAAGTTGGTGACTAGGGATACGATTCGTTAACCGCCGATTATCCCATTTATCCGGCACGAAAGGCAGCTCAGCTGGCCCTGTGTGCGTAACCACTCGTACAACTGGATTTTTGGGAGATTGGTGGGGCCAGGCCATCCAGGCCTCGCGGTTGACCGTGTTGGAGTGCCTTCCAGCGACCTGGGGACGGTTAGTGTGAACCTCTTTCTTGGCGGCACCCTTTGGGGAAGGAGCCCATGGCAAGCCTTTTTCGGTGAGCCCTCTGGCTTTTTCGGTGAGCCCTCTGGGATGGCTTCCATGGCCCATCCAGGTTCGAGAGCACCCGAACGGGCCGGACACGCGACCCAGAACCAGCGAGGTTGTGCGAGACTTCATGTTGAGTGAGCTTCGTCCGCCCTTCGACGTATCCTGGTCCTATGCGGTACTGCAATGCCGCGTTCATCATGGTTCCATCCCTTACCAGCAAAGCCATCACAAGTACCACCTTCAATCATGTCCCGAAAACGAGCAGGGAGAAAGTTGTCATCCTTGCACGTAGCATCATTTACATCCTTAACTTGGGAAGGTTTGGAGCATATGACCCGGCCTTAGAAAACCTGGTCGAGCGTCACCCTGTGCCATCTGCGCGCGCGCGCGCGCGCGCGCGCGCAAGGCGGTTTGTCAAACGCAAAAAGTCCCATGCCGAAGAACTCCCAGATCCCCGTACAAGGGTGTTGGAGTTAGGGGGGTATAGGGTTTAGGGCTACCCGAAAGGTGCGTTCAAAGACGAGGTAGGGGGTAGGTGGGGAAACATTCCGTAGATCAGGGCCTCTGTCATGCTCAAGCTGCAAGGGCGTTGACGCACAGGCGCATGAAATCATCCCTGGCCCCAGAGCCAAGCATCCCTTACGAAAGTAGTTTCATATTCGTATCAACCTGACCTAAAATACTCAAACCCATCTTGGTGTAAAGTTTCAGTGTGCTAGATCAAAAGCCCAACCCCGGAATCCCAAAAAGCCTCTTCTCAAAAAACCGTCGTCGAAACTTACGTCCCCTTGGTTCCCGAAACACCACATAGACCATGCCTGGTTCCGGGCCTGGCCGGGAGCTGGAGGGCGAAGAGGTGGGGGGTGAGGGGCGGAGTCTCTGTGCTTTTATGTAGGATTTCGGGTTTAGGGTTTAGGGTTCAAAGCTTAGGGTTTTGGGTTGTGGGTTTAGGGTTTGGGGGGGTTAGGGTTTTTAGGGTTTAGGGGATTAGGGCTTCCGCTGTTGGTTTTCTTGGGCTTGTGACCCCCTTCTTCGCTTGTTGAGTTAGCGAGTGTGTATACGACCATGGTACCAGCATTGTCATTTGTATGTGTTTTTCATGTTGGGGGGGGGGGGGGTTACGGGGGAGCCTCTTGTAAGAGATGCATTAGACCCTCAGCCCCAAATCTCCAAGACCCCCACACCCTGATCAGATGAGACTTTTCTTTTGGCCAGAAGCCCTAAGCCATAAACCCTCCTCTGCCGGCTGCACGCTCAGACGGTTTTTGGCCTGCCTGGGGCCGACTGATACACTGGAAGCCCTCAACCCTAAACCCTAAACCTCTCTTTCATACAAGATAAGCCCGAATGAATTCGCCGGCAAATGTCAAAACTTTGCCGGCAATTGTCAGAAGTTCGCCGGCAATGGTCAAAAATTCGCCGGCAATTCGGCAAATGTTTCGCCCTGAAGTGTCAAGGGTGGGGTGGGGGGAAAAACCGCTCTACATCAGGTTCTCAGGATTTCCGTGTTTTCAGGTTTTCAGGGTTTTGCAGGGTTCATGGTAAGCCTGACTAGTGAATGCTTGGACTTGAGATGCTGAACCCTAAAGAAGCCCGAAACCCTGTAAACCCAAGGATAAATCCTGTACACCTTCAAGTCCCTTTCCAACCCTAAGCCCTAAACCCTGTAAACCCCATAGCAGCCTTATCCATCAGGCCGTTGACGGGCTGCCCCAGGCGCCGACGGCCATGCCGAAAGCAAAGGAGTCGGCCCGCAAAAAGCCGCAGAAGGCGGGGTTCAGGGTTTATTCGGGGATTCGGGTTTAGTTAGGGTACCTAAACTCCCTAAGACCTTCCAAACCACACCCCATGAATCTCATTGCAGGCCGAGATGAGCCTCAGCAATGTGCAAGCGCAAGGAAGGCTCCGGCCCGCCCAGGCAGAAGTTGGGGTTTGTAGGGTTTAGGTTTAGTTAGGTTCTGGAGCTTCAGGATTCAGGTTTTAGCTTTTTTGGGGGGGGATTCAGGACCTCATTCAAGCTTGGAGGGCTTATAGTATGGTTCGCAGCCCCTAATGCCTTTAAGACCCGCGAACCCCTGAACCCAAACCCTAAACCCCTGACAGGCTGACCAGCTTTCAGAGCAGGCTGAGAAATTGGCACGTGCACCACTTGGACCTCCGGGATCAAGGTGCGGTGCACCGGAGCCCTCCCATTCCTAAACCCTAAAGCTGCGCCTCCAGGACCTGGATGGACCTGGCCCTTTAAGGGAAGCTGCACGGTTCACTCAGCGGTGACCATGCCTGTAACGGCAAAGTGAAAAGCAACGCCTTTCCCCTGACAAGGTGAGCGTAGCAAAACTTGTTCCACATGAATGTGGCCTCCTTGCTGCCTTGTTGGAGAAGAGGCTTGGATTGAGCAGAAGCATCCCGGCCAGTACAGCCCAGTGCTCCCTTGGAGATGGGCTGTAATTGCTCCGCACCAGCGCATCCAGCGCATGCATGCGCGTGCCAATCCCAAGCAATGCCAATCCCCGCAATAGCTGAGAGCCTCTGTGCCTCTCCGTGGGCTAGTGGGATAGTGGTAACAGTTGAGCGCAAAGAATTTTACTGACACCCAGGCCCTGGCAGGCCTACTGAAACTTCTTTTTCGGTTAGGGTCTTCAAAGCGCGGACGCTGGCAGTCTTAAAACTCGTGCAGCCCCATTTCCATGCTGCTGGCAAACTCCACTTTCCCCCTTTTCCGTCCAACTCCTCAAGGGTTTGTTCAGTCCGGCCTGGGATGTCGCTCCGCTTCTGGCCCAAAGCAACCATGATGGCCATAAAGCCTGGCTTGCAAGGGTCCGTAATTCTCAGCTGTCTGCGGCTACCCTTCCTTTATCGTGATCCGCACCTGCCAAACTGCCGGATTCTGCAACCGCTCTTGGCAGTCGCAGGGTGCACCATGTCAGGCACTGACTTGTCAGTGCTGGGTCAAGCTACGTGCCAGCAAGTCTCGACCCCGTTCTCACTTCCAGCTTTCTGCCAGAGCCGCTGTCAAGACGCAGGGCCCTCCCACCCACGTCCCGCCGGGCATGATGTGACAAGACTGGAGCCAACTCAAGCAGCCCTGATTCAACAGATTCCGAAAGAGACAATGGCCACCCACCGCTGGATGCTTTGCACAATCGCACTCACATCTTCCTGCGATTCTGTGGATGTTAAAGTGTTCCTGACAGCCCTCCCTGACAGCCCTCTCTGTCCTGTTCTCTGCTGGTTTTGAAGCCAGCAGGAGAGGCAGTCTGATACTCTCTGCACAAGTGTTTTGTCACAAGCACGGCGCACGGCGAGGCCTCTGCAGTTTTGAGCGGATAGCACGACTTTCAGAGACTGCGACATGTTCCACCGTCACAATCAGGCCGTCCGCCGGATTGGCATGAGTTGGACACGGAGAGCTGACACACAGTGATTGCTGATGCGCCGCCGAGATCAGATACACTAGCACAAGTCGGTGTGGTCTGGACTTCTCGGCCTTTCTTGTCGGACTCAGCGGAGGTTTCAATTAGAGACGCTGCCTTATGTACTGTTTCCGCCGGTCCTTGAGTCTGCTGCAGCTCGAAACTTCTCACGAGCAGCTTCCATGTCACCGGAGTGTTCAGCCGCTTTGGAAGTTTGGACTTCAGACATCTCGCTTCCCCAACCAATGTGCAGTTTGCGGCCATCACCAGACGTGCTTAAGGATCTCCAAGGCTGCGTCTTCGGCGGAGACTCAAGAGCAGCAGCTGTCGCAGCTTTCACTCTTTGAGCTCACCAGAGCTCACCAGCAGTGCTGAAGGTTCCCTGAGCGTTGTGTTCCCTGCTTTTGGTCTCTTGTGAATTTCGAAGGCTCCATCCTTGCAGGATCAGAAAGCAACAGCTGGGTCTTGCAATCGGATTTGAGGGTGCAGATGGTGCGGGCTCTTCCCTACACGTGTCGCCACATGCTTTCCTACACACATCTACGGCATCTACGGCTTGCTTCATGTCTTGGGCCATGCGAGCGAGGATTTAGACTGGCGCCATGATCCCACTAGATCCACTAGCAAGGGCGAAGACTACCCGCAGAGCGGATAAGAAGTGTGAGTCTCAACCCGTCATTCACTGCGGAGAAGATCTGCAAATCTTGACAATTGCGCAATCATTGATGCTTATGGAGAGCTTTATCACAGCAAGGAAGAGCGCAGATTTGAGGTCAGCGCATCGGGGCTGAGCGGCTCTTTGCTTCTTTGCGGCGTAGCTCGCGCAGCTCACGGATTCTCAGCTTAATGGACTCTGAGGTGTGCTTTTCCATAATGAACTAGTGCCGCAGAAAAGAAGTCCCTGACAGTCCCTGACCTCTGCTCGATCTGCTCGCGTCTTCTGTTTTCTGTTGTGGCGCAAGTTGTGACGTTGTGCATCCAGTGTGGTCACAATGTAAATGAATTCTTGGCTATAAACTCGGGCGCCGCCCCACAAGAGTGGGGCGTGAGTGTCAATAGGAGTTGCGGAGTTGGCCACCAGGATTGATGCAGAGCCAAGGTGGAAGATAACTCAAGTCGGTGCAGTCTGGACCTGTTCAATCCCTCAAGCATCGAATCTTGCCGCACTTCACGTTGTGAAGATGGCAGTCGTGGAGGTCGAAGGAGGTCGAAGGAGCCAAAGGAGTGGCAGGGCAGTCGCGAGACTTGCGCCCATTGCGCCCAGTGTGATAGAAAGTTGCGGCGATCGGAAGTCCAAGCCAATGCTCTCCCACCATGTACTGGCGTAGCTGCCGCCAGCTTTTCGCTTCCTCGACCCTCCAGCAAGGCTGCGCCGTGTCTGTGGCGACTTGGGGCTCGTCGGTGAATCCGTCGATGGTGCGGCACTCTTCCGAGCCTTCCGCTGATTGGTGGGATCGCTAGTCGAGACCCCGCCTATCAGAGAGCTTGGCTGCTGCATTGGCTGACCCAGCCTTTTGCGGGCAAAGTCAGCAGGCTCCGTCGACTCCCACCATGAAAGACGTGCCAGATGAAAATAAAAATATCAGTCTCAAGTTCTCCACTACAGAGAGCAACTTGGCTTGCACAGGTTGCTATGCCTTGGCAGCACCTCCAGATAACACAGCTCTGACCCCATGTAAAACTCTTGCGGTCTTTCCCACGCTTTTCCATGCAGCTCATGCCCTAAAATTCAGTTTGCGAGGGTCTGGAATGGCACCCGTAGCTTGAAGATCTTGAAACCGTGGCCTTCCGCAACCCTTATAAAGCGTCCAGCAGTTCTTCATCTCGCTGGAAAGAGGGTCTGAAGTTCATCTCTGAAATGGTCTTCGTGACAGCCTGAACACGACCAACGCAGACTGAGCATTTCAGCGCCTTGCAGCAGCTGAAGAGGCCGCTCCTTTAGGTGCGCCGAGGATCGCCGAGGGTGATATAAGGATGCCCCTTTTGTTGACATGCTTGGCATTCGTCTAAAGGTTGATGCCCTTTCGTTTGGCAAAAGCTTGGAGAAGAAGCCGGGGCGTGTGGCCAAGCTTTTGGAGGCAGCTGCTAGGACCGCTAGGATGCAAGAGCGCTGCACTCTTTCGAAGGCGGAAGCCCAGAGCATTCAAGGACAGCATGGACAGCTTAACTTGATGGTGGGATTTACCACCGGCAAACCGGCATCGCTTCCTTTTTTACCTGTGCAGCCGGATGCCCCTTGCGTGCTGAGTTCCCTGCTCTTGTTGCCTGCAGGAGTGAGAGGCCGAGCCTGTGCACAAGCGCCCGTGGCTTCTCAATCTGTGCAAGCAACACAGCTCCTGCTCCGTCCGAAACTCCGATGTCTTCCGTCAGCTCAGCGGATCTCACGTGCTCCAACACGACGAGCAACAGCTGTCATTTCTCTATTGGCCCTGCTTTCGCGACAGGCATTGCATCAGCTCCTTTGCAAGCACAAGGCGCGACCAGTCTTGAGCGAAACGCGTGATTCTAGTGGGACGTGCTGCGCAATGTTGCACATGATGGCACCATCAAATTATCGAGGAGTTATTGTTGATGATGTTCGCCCACTTGGCCTTTAATGTTGAGGGCCTGGGCCACTGATGCTCATGATGCTCGCCCGTGATGCTCATGATGTTCGCCCACTTGGCAGGGCTTGGGCGGCTGATGCTCATGATGCTCGCCTGCCCGGGGCAGCTGATGCTCATGATGTTCGCCCACTTGGCCTTTAATGTTGAGGGCCTGGGCCACTGATGCTCATGATGCGCCTGTTTTGGCTTCAAATGCTCAGGGCTTGGGCGGCTGATGCTCATGATGCTCGCCCGCCTGGGGCAGCTGATGCTCATGATGTTCGCCCACCGCTGGGGGCCAGCTGGGAAACTGAGGCACCAATGCCATCATTACTCGTTCATTAGTATGGGCTCTGGTCCTCTGGTCCTCATTCCGTCACCCGTGGCGGTTTTCGCTTGTATGACTTGAGGTGCTTAGCGCCGGGAAGATCCTCATAGTCTGCAGAAAGCAAAAGCTGTCACTTACCCTCACACTGCTCATGCCACAATCTGCAACCGATACTTTCTGAGTGCTCCACCATGGTGTGGATGTGGGAGGCAGATTCTCTGCACAAAGTGCCTTGCAGTCACGAAAACGGCGCACGAAGTGCAGACATCACAGCTCTTGCCTCTTGCCAGGTCACTCTTGTGGCGATCGGAGGTCCAAGCCCAGGTCTTCCCTCTCGGTTAAACTCAAGTTCCCCTTGACGCTGCAACCCCCACTATCACTTTCTGAGTTTTCAACCTGCCCAGTTGGATGCCCTGTGTGCTGGGGGTCGCCCCATTCCTGTGGCAACTGTCCTGTTCGCCCTTTGTTGGTCCGGCCCGTCCGGCCTGCCTAAATCCCATAAGTGTCGGGGTCAGCAAGTTCACAGCATCGTGCAGCGCTCCCCGTTGTACTTGCCGTCAGCAGCTGGAAGAGCTCCGGGTGCATTAGCGAGCGTGAAACACAGGAATCCTGAAGCAATTCTCGCGACTCTCTGACTCTCCGCTTGGCTGGGATTTATCTACGACAAAAAACCCAAAAGGGTTCAGTGTGAAGGGTTCAAAAAGTCTCTACCATTTTTCTTTTGTTTCGGCTAACCGGAAGCTGCTTACCAGGTAGATGCGGCCTCTCAGAAGGACAGCCTTGTACCAGGGTCGACCTAACGAGGGTTAGACAACATCAGTACACGTCCTCCGCCGTGGCCCAGGCTCGCTTGACCTTACCGCACTAGCCCGGCAGCTGTGTGTCCACGGTGCCCTTCGGTTCTGGACTTCATCTGTGAAGGTGGGTTCACAATGGTTCACACTACCGTGCTTGCTAGCAGATGCTAGCAGCGAATCCGCATCGCGTTGCCGAAGACATCACGGGCGACCACCCCGAGCCGAACCCTTGCTGAGACCGGAGACCAAGAGAACATACACGACCATACACGACCATACACGACCATACACGACCATACACGACCATACACCATACGCGACTGCAACCCGACATCGTGACAGGCATCTGACTATCTGACTCTGTGTAGTACTCGTAGAGTAGCCTTCTTCGCCGGCTTTTCGAGGATCCGCCTGGCCAAATCAAGGCATGGAGCACATCACTAGAACCCAAAAATATCTCTCCCTCTGCAGCGTCAGAGGCCCAGAAAGCCACGTGCTTTCACTGGTATGCGAGCGCCCACATGACTCCCGGTCGGCAGGTCATCAGGAGCCTTATTGAATTTGTTAAGGAAAACGAATGCCCTTACTGTCCATCTCTCAGAATCATTCGCCCTCTCAGAATTCTCCAGGTTCCTCCCTTTGTACCACAAGTTAATCAGCAGTCCTTCCCAAGCACCGGATCCAGGAAACACTCGATCGACTCTATCTATGCGCGGAGTTAAAGCACGCGCTTGTTCCGAGCTTGCGTTCCCTTGCAGCACAAAGGTGCCTCAGTGGAGACCAATCCAAGTTGAAATGGCAAGCTTTTCACAAAATCGTCCTAAAATGGTTGGAGATGATGGGTATGTCTGGGAGCGGACCCTTTAGTTTAAAAAAGGCCCGAATTGAATCGACATGACACATGGAGGCTTCGGCTCTTTGCAGGTTTAGAGTTTAGAGTGTTTGGGCTGTTTGGGGGCTGCATGATGTCCATCTTGCAACACGTCGCTCGCGCAGCCATCTGGGCGACTACGCCCCCAAACAGCCCAAGGCCCAAGCCTGTCACAGCCCCGCGTGATAGGCCTTCGGGTTCTACGAACTACTATTCAAGGACTTTGGTCTAGTCATTCGCATGGTGACCACAACCCTTGAAAGAGATCGGGTCTAAGCGCAGAACCTCCTCTGTTTGTAGGTTATTGTAGGTTTCCTGAGAATCTTACCTGAGTTCTCAAATCTTACGATGTGGACTCAGGAGGCTTGCGCTTCCCCACATGAAACATCTTTGAAACCAAGACAAATACAAAAGGCCAGCCAATGGAACTGAACTGGGCTTCCTGTCTCCTGCTTGTCGCATTTCGTCGCCATGGGACTGACAACTGAAGCCAGAGCCCAGCGACTGCTGCAACAGCTCCTCAGTGAGCACGACGAGGCAGCTGGTTGGAGTGTCTTTTGTCGCACATGTGGTACGCGATACCGATTGAGAATGCAAAGGATTGTTTATGCCGTGGCACCACACTGCACTCCAGTGTGGGAAAATACAGACGGTAATGTGCAATGTGGTCACGCATGTGTGTGTCTGTGTGTGCGTGTGTGCGTGTGTGTGCGTGTGCTTGTGTTGTTTATTGTTCGCATCTTGGGCGGGCATGCAGTTAGTATAAGCACTAGAGCACAAGGGTGCTCTATGACGTGATGGCTGCAGGGGGTTCTATAATTATTGTTGTCGGAGGTATTTTGGAGGTACCCCTGAGGCTTGGGAACGGCCCTAGGCGAGTTTTGTGATTTGTGGGAGTTCGTCTTGTGCGGGCCTTGGGGAACGAAAGGCTTGTGTTTTTGTTTTGCATGAGCCCTGAACCCTGAACTCAAGTCGAGCAGCGCGCAGGACGAAGGTGGTGATTTCCCGCCCCCCGGCAGCCAGGGAATCTGTTTGGGGGTGACGGTGTCGTTGCATGTCGTTGCTACGCTGGCACTGGTTCTCGTCTTGGGTTCAGGGAAGGAACAGCTCAGCGGATGTCAGCGGCTTAGGGTTTCGGGCCTCTAAGTGTTTAGGGTTTCGTCCGGAAACCCAAGTTGTCCAACAGTCCAACACCTTGTTGGGAGTGTCGACAGCAACAAGGCATGACCCTCCCATCGACGATGACGTGGCGGGAGAAGCCTCGCTGCAAGACAGAAAGCCTCAAAAAACACAAGACCCTGAACTGGGGTTTATAGGGTTCAGCGGGCGGGGTTTAGGGTCTGAAGCCCCTCCACGTAAACTCTAAGCCTCTAAGCCATGAGCCACCCTGAAAGGCAGTTTTCTCGGAGAACGTGTGCGTTCGTAGTGACAAGCTTAGGGGTTTAGGTTCAAGACAGTTTGGGACCCCTTCCCGTCAGCCTCTGCACTCTGTCATAGAAATCCCTGTGTCGTGGTCAACTTCGAGGTGCATCACATGTTTCGGTTTACATATATGGACTTGTGCTTTTTCGTTGAGATGCATCAGTCTAGCTGCATCAATTTATATAGAGCTCTGCTTTCAGATGTATCGATTTGCAATGATTTGCACAGCTCGGCGTTTGTTAAGCAACGTTAACGGTGTCATTGGCGCCATGAGGATTCGAGCTGGTTGTTGTTAATGCTACAAAAGATCTCCCCAAGTTCACGTGGCGTCTCGTTGCTCAGGGATCTTGAGTTGCGCATCCCATTTCGGTAGGGTCGGTCGACGCAAAATGCCTCCCAGAAGGACTTCGCACGAGACTTGCCAATGCAGCCGGTGGGGCAGCAGTTGGCGGGGCCTCTTGGTGCGCTTTTCAGGAGAGAGAACTTGCGGCAAGTCTTGGTGTCGGTTACGAGGGTGAGACAGGATTTTGGAAGAGGGCATGAGGTCAAGGTGTCATCCGTTGTGTGCTCTCTTCATATTATTACTGTGTGCTCACGGCGTTGCAAATGAAATGCGTGAACGCAACGCGAAGAGCACACATTAATAGTATTGTGAGAGCGACCGGAACCCCCATTTCCCACGTCTCAGCATTTGGTAAGTTCGGGCCTTTGTGCGGTTAACCTTTCTATGAGCTTGCGTCTTAGCTGGTGATCGAACAAGGCTGCGGAACAGAGTGAGAGAGATGAATGGTTAGCTTCTATGTTGGGTTCCTGGGTGTCACGGTGTTACGCGTCATTCATGATTTTAATGCGTTCATTATAATATTATTCGAGCGTAAAGCTTGCAATAGTTTTTGAACGCAGTAACAATTTACACGAGTACAGTCAACTCACTCACTCTTTGAGACAGGATTTTGGAAGAGGAAATCATTAGACTTGCCATGTGATCCGTTCGTCAGGTTCACCAGTTTTATTATTACGAGCCTGAGGTGGAAACAGAGGTTGGGCCTCAAGGTGTATCAGGGAGAGACAGCGGTTAACCTTTACTTCGCTTGTAATATCAGTACGACAGTATTTTGGATGTCCCCTACCGGGAAGCAGGGAATTAGCTTGCTTTATAGGGATGTTTCCCACTGAGCCTCGAAGGGACTTGGCTTTGGGGTGTTTCCAGCCTTTCAGTGAAAGTTTGTGGCACCCAGCACTGCCTTGCCAGCCTGTCCTAAGTGCCTTCAGGTCTCACTCGCAGACATCTGATGAAAGTTTCGAAGGGATGCAGTCGCTGACTTCGTCCAGGCCTGGCTCGGAACGCAGCAATTGTGGAGCCCCACTGACGTTTGCAGCGTTGGCAAGCACAACATTGGCCCAGGCAGGAGACCTTGCTTCATGCGATTGCTGCTCACATCACAAGCGTGGAGCGACAGATATGCAGGCTCCAATGTCAGAGACTTGCCAGCACTAGTTGTAGCCCCAATAGCTGATAGCCAATTTGGAAGGAGCTTGGGGAATGCTGCTTGCAAATGCTGTGGGAGTGTTGTTTTTGGTTGGACATGCAATTGGATGTGGAGCCCCATCTCCTCCCCCCGTCTCCTCCCTCACCCGTACTTCATCAGCTACACGGCGTGGGCATTTTTGTTTGTCTGAAAAGAAAACCAAGCATGCCCTGGAACAATCGACAGAACTTTGACTTGACTAACTTAAGCTAAGCGAAAAGCACGGCGAAAGCCTTAGGGAGTAAGACGACCACTGGAAAGACGCGGGAGAGGCATTTCACACCGTCGGAAGACGTGTTCATCTTCAGAGCAGCGACGCCACTCTAATTGTCTACACCTTATACGCCGACACTCTAAACCCTCTTGGGCACTCTCGTTCCCTGGCTTTCTCGGCCTCTCAAACGCACTCTCAAGAATTGACAATGGATCTGGGGACTTAACACTAGACTCAGCGCGCTCGGAACAACCGAGGTATGAGGCCACAGGTGCGAAGATGCAGCACAAGGTGAGGAGAAAGCGCTTTCTCACATCTTGCTCCACAAGTCCAAAATCTGCTCGCAAGAAGCGGAAGGTTCAGGAGACCTTGTCTCCTGGACGGCTGCTCAGCTTACTTCAGAAACAGCCTCAATAGGTATGCTCATGGGGGCCCATGCTATACCTGGTGGATCCTGTCCACCATGACGCGGAAAGCTAGCCGCCTTAGCGAGTCAGACCTCTCTTCAGGGAAGACTGTTGTGAACCGAGGTGCATTGGCCAGGACGACCCAGTGCGCCAGAATCCAAATTGCGTGTTCTTCGATATCACGGATGAGGAGGACAGGGATGACCAGCACGGGCCGGAGTATTGGGGTCACTGTTTTCTTTATCATTTTGGGCCGGGCGGCACGGGCCCTGCCTCAACCCCGAGTCAGAGGACAGGGTTCGAGGGATGTCGAGGGTTCAGGGTTACGGAAGCAAATGATATATGACAATAATCTGAACGCTCCCCAAACAGTTGGGAGGTCAGGGGAGCAATTCAAAGGGTTGATGTTCAACATAAAGCCAGCCTTCAAAAAACATACAAAAACTTCAAGAAACTTCTGCCTGGAGGATTGTTAGGTGGGGGAACTTTGCTGCAAATCATATATGATACTCATCTAGACGCTCCCCAAACCCTACAAGCACGAAGAAAGGGGACATACGACAAACCTCCAGGGCCCCTACCAAATCACAGGAACACGAAGGAGGGGGACATATGACAAAGCTCCTAGGAGAGTCACTAACCCTCATAGTACGAGCACAGAAGCAAATGATATATGACAATGATCTAGACACTCTCCAAACCCTACAAGCACGAAGAAAGGGGACATACGACAAACCTCCCGGGCCCTCACAACACCCTTCCAACACGAAGGGACGAAGGGAGGGGACATACGACAAACCTTTAGGCCTCCAAGCCCCTACCAAATCACAGGAACACAGGGCAGTCACTAGCCCCTCATACTACGAGCACGGAAGATCTAGACGCTCCCCCAAACCCTACAAGCACGAAGAAAAGGGACATACGACAAGCCTCTAGGCCCCTACCAAATCAGTGGGCGCTGGCAGCGAAGCTATTAATCCAGTTGCAGCCGCAAACGGTTTTGGGGCGAATGGGAAAGCTTCGGCTTCGGTCGAGGGGTTTAGCGTTTGTTCAAGATTTAGGGTTTGGAGGGTACATCTAGTAATTTTCACCCCTAATGCTGTTCAGTCATCGTAGCCCGACGGCGAGTGAGTTGGAGGCCTTTCTCCCAAGTCTTGGCATTTCTTGGCTTCCTGTTTTGGCAGACATCAGGACCTGCAAATTCGAAGCCCAAATCCTAAACAAGCCCTAGAGAGAGAGAGAGAGAGAGAGAGAGAGATGCCAAGTATAGATAGAAGGCTAGGAGACGGACAGAAGCCATGCGTCCGGGGGCATTCAGTTGCAGCCGCAGACAGTTTTGGGGCTAATTGGAGAGCTTCCCCTCCGATCTAGGGTTTGGAGGGTAGATTTAGGGGTTTCGCCCCTAATGCTGTTCAGTCATCGAAGCCTAATGCAGACATCAGCACGTTGCGGTGAAAGGACTCCGAAATGTCCGATGGGACCCCCGGGTCGAGTGTGTCCAGCAGGTCCAGCGATGCGCAGGGCATTGCACCAGCGGGTCGTAGCAGGATGTAGCAGTTCCCAAGACTCCTCATGTGCAGAGCTTCGTCAGAGCCAGCCATCATTTGCCTTCTGCTACCATCAGGACCCTGAGATTGAGACCACGTGGCTTGGCAGCACTCGGGCGGGCTGAGCTGAGAAATGCTGAGAAGCCGTGGCGTTGTCACAATGTGTCGAATATTGGGACAGCGTTAGCTCATCGCACCCTGAACCTCCCCTTCGTGGCGTGCCTTGCTTCCATGGCTTTCAAAAAGTCAGGTGCCGCAATGTGGAGGCAGCCTGGGAGGAAAAGTATTGGCTGCCTAGCTTGAGTTTAGCAGACCCTTGCGAGCCTGCGAGCCACTTTCCATGTATACAGCCCACCCCGCCCCAAGAGCAGAGCTTGCGGGAGCTTTTCTGGAACCTGTGCCCCAGGTCCGTCGAGGCTGCCCTCCACGAAGCACGCCAGGAGCTGGCATCCCAGCAGAGCCGTTGTGCCGAGCTCGAGTCGGAGCCCGGTTCCCAGGTTCCGCATAAGCTCGCCGGCACACTTTTGGGACTTTTGGGGTCCAGACCAGAGCAACACTCGAGCAGGAACTGCTCCCATGAGGGCGGTTCCGTTAAATCACAGCGAATCCCAGGTCAGGCGCTCTCGAAGCCTTTGCCGGGCAATTGAAGTCTGAGCTGGAGCTCATGCGAAAGCAGCTGTCTGACCTGGAGCAGCCGCTGGAGATGCAGAAGCGCGAACCACGCGAGCCATTGCCTGAGCGACCCTGAGTGGTTGTGAATGGTTGTGAGCCGCTGAGGTTGCTGCCAGTCACTGCCGAAGGGTTGTTGTGTGCGGAAGGAACCTCATGCCGTAAATCTGCTCGAATCCCTTTCAGGACATGTGGCGCTAACTCTCCGGCAGTGGTCTTGGATGGAATGCAGGGTGCAGCGCAGGCTCCTGGCCCAACTTTTCAGCTTGGCCCAGCTTGGCAGCGCCATCAGGAATTTTTGCTGTGTTGCATGCTCTTCCCTAGGACCAGTCATCTTTGACGAAGACCTCGGCAACGGCTTGTTCCGAATGTCCATGCGCAGCTGGGACATCAAGATAAGCATGGTGGTTGTTTCGGTTTACAAAGTTCCAGCCCCAAACCGTGCAGCTGACATTCCGTTCTCGAGTT
The DNA here is from genome assembly GCA_905221605.1 of Symbiodinium natans. Taxonomy (NCBI): domain Eukaryota; class Dinophyceae; order Suessiales; family Symbiodiniaceae; genus Symbiodinium; species Symbiodinium natans. Next base: position 35,588 of record CAJNDS010000471.1, on the reverse strand, counting down.
CGTTCCGAGGTCGGAGCCGAGGAATGGGATCCTTACAGGCTCCTGTGGTGCCTCGGACTGCTGAGGATCCGTTTGCATAGACATGCATAGACTTACGCTATCTTACGCCGCAGATCCTGGAGAGGACAAGCAACACCATGGAACATTACGTAACAATGTAGGGACTCGTCGAAGAAGCCTGAGGTCGGATCTGTTTCCGTACCTCGCGGCGCCTTGTCTCCGACACACGAGTGTCTGCACCTGTCGATTTTTGGGCGTGTCGGGAGGGCAGTCCCGCTCATGCCAGTGCATTTCTATGCACTTCCGCAGGTGCATGATCTGGTGCGCTGGCGCGTGGTCTCCAAGCAGACCAGGAGCCCCAAGGCAATATGGAACTGACCTTCAAGTACCCGCGAGCATTGACAGGATATACAGGGTTCTTTCCACACATGAATACCATTATAGTGATGAGTTGGTGAGCACGGCCAGCCCGCTGATGCGAGCGTGGCTAGGCCTTGCTCGATCACGTGGCCGAGATGGGCAGGCTGGACAGGCGCGAGAGAATCAGGGCATTCTCTTTGCGTGTTAGCGAGCCATGCACTTGTAAGCAAGTGCCCGTGATCTCTGCTCCACAGGTCCGAAGCAGTTACTGAATTTGCCAATGTTGTCATGGCCATGAAGAGTGACAACCGCGACTTCAGCATCACCACAGCCTGTGGAAGCAATGTCGAGCGGCAGAAGTTCTTCGGTTGTCTCTTGCCCTGTTTTATGTATCGGAAGCATGTCCATCTTTTTCCGCATCGCATCTTGCAGCCTTGCCGAGTGCGGTATGGCTGGTGTGTGCTTAGATTTGTTCTTTTCGCTTTTTGTTTTCTGCCTGCCCTCTGGTCTCACCTTTCTCCGCTTCTCTGCTTCTCCGCTTTTCCGCCCCCCCTTCCCCCACCCCCAACCTCCCCCTGCTTTTGAGCTGTGCAAGCTTGCCTCGAAAGCAGATTTTCAAGTCGCGAAAAGTTCCAAAGCGTATGAAGAGCCCTTTCCAAACCCATCACGCGAGCATTGTGTTTGCCCAGCCCGCTGCTTTCTTAAGCTGTGAAAGCTTGCTTCAAAGCAAGTGAAACCCTTCCAAACCCATCATGCGAGCATTTTGTTTTCAACAAGCCTGCTTGGAAAGCATAACAATCCTACTTGCCAGACCCATCAGCATCGTGTTTGCAAATGAGGGGGAGCATTGTGTTTGCAAATGTTGCGCCACCCCAAATCCTTTCCTTTTTGCCGTGCAAACTTGCTTGGAAGAATATGAATCCCTACAAGCTTGATTAAAAAGCACACAAATTCTTTCCAGACCCATCATGCAAGCATCGCTGCAGCATCGCTTGGATTTGGGGGAGCAGCCTCTCAGCCCCGCTTTTTTTAAATCGCATAAGCCCCCCATCCCCCCGCCCCAAACCCGCCCCAACCCCTGCCCCCCCCCCGTGCAAGCTTGCTTGGAAGCACATGAATCCTTGCCTATCGTACCTTTTTAAGCCAAGCGTGCTTTCCAAAAGCATATGAATCCAGTGTTTGGAAATGGGGGGGGGGGGTGTTTGCCCGCCCCCCCCCCCCCCCCCCCCCCCCCAACCCCCTGTTTTTTAAATCCAAACCCATCATGCGAGCATTGCGTTTGCAATTTTTAAGCGCCCGGCAAGCTTGCTTCAAAGCATACGAAGCCCTTCCCATCACGCAAATGCGCTCCCCAACCCTCGTGCCTCTGTTAAGCCCATGCGAGCATCTGACTATTTCTTCAATCTCAGGTCGTTTTTGGTGTCTGGTGCTGGCAAAGGCCAGGGCAACCCATTTTGATGAAGCTGACGTCCGCCGCATCCTTCGGAAGAACGTTCGAGACTTGCTTGGGCACTGCCGAGCCGCAGATTCAACGGTACGAAAGGCTGCACACCAGACTCTGACCTGGTATGGAACTAGGAGCCTCCCAGTTGTGCAGCAGCTTATCGCAAATGACATGCTGGGCCGGATGGAAGAACTGCTTTCGGGGTCCAGCAATGACAGCAGCTTGCCGAAGGTGGTGCCCTGCACGGGTCACCTTAGCAATGTTGTGAAGTCACTTAGCAAGCTTCAGCGGCAGCAGTGGGCGTCCCTGTTGTTCAGATTCCTGCGTCATCAGCCCGCGTGCCAGCAAGAATTAGTTGAAGACCTGCAGATGCTTTGGCTATCTGAAAATGATTGCCGAAGCGGCTAATGAAGGAAGGCTGGGCCTGCTGGAAGAGAACGTCTTGCGCTTACCAAGCTTCCGCAGCTTCCGCTGCAGCAGTGGCGGCCCCTCTCGATCAGAATCCTGCGCCGCCCACGCCGAAGTTCTTCAGAAGCAGAGAAGCAGCACTAAGCAGCACATGCCAGAACAGGCCATCTTGAAGCTGACGTCCGCAGCATCGTTGGGAGAGCGCTCGAGACTAGTTGCGGATGCCATCTTAAAGTGTTGTGCTCGTTTACCAAGCTTCAGCGGCAGCAGTTCTTGGTGCTAGACTTGGAAGGGGGATTAGGCTTCATCTGTGGGTCCTGAATTCCCCATACAGGTTCAGGGTGCAATATTAGCGGTGAGTGAGCTCAGGGTCAAGGAGCAAGTAGCCGTGAGCTTTTTTCGGGGAGGAGGGTTGGAGAACACGGCTCAAATAACAATGGCAAAACATGGAAGCCTGATGAAGCATGTAATACGTAGAAGCATGGGGAGGGGCGGTGAGGTGAGGCGGTGGGGGCGGGAAGGACGGAGCAGGCATTGGGAGCCCCTGAAATTGCCCCGGGATGGGTCACAGTCCCTCGCTCGAGCGTAGATGCCTTTTTCTCAGTTTCACAACAGGCATTCGGTAGTGCAAAGGCCTGTTGCTTTGCTGGAGTAGAGCAAGGCTAAGCTACTGAGTGATGACAGAGGTTAGTGTTTCTGTTTAGCATGACATCGTAAGAAGATTAGGTATCCCCCCAAAAGAAACAAGGGTCCTGGCAGCGATAGGACCCCAGGCTGACAGGGGATTAAGTGGTTTCGGCAGTCGGGACTCTCCACTCTCACGTTTGTTCTGCGCTGGCGTCATCCGGCATTTCTTGGCTCACTGGAATGAAGAAAGGCGCGTGGCACAGATATGTCCCATCCAGTTGCGTGAGTTGTACATCTTATATTTAGCGGGTTTAGGGTTCAGGGTTTAGGATCATTCGTCTACTGCTTCTACAAATGGCTTCGCCCTTGCCAGCCGCCAGTGCGCCGGATCATCCGCGGCTGCTGGGAAGTCCAAACCTCGGTGGGCGGCAAGTCCATTTGGAGGAGAGCTGCGACTTCGCCTGCAGTTGCCCTGCTTGGAGGTTCATGGGTATATACTTGTACGTAGGGTTAGAAGTACCCTAAATATATAGCTATAGCTATAGATAGGTTACAGCTAATCATACCATAGGACCATACTTATATATCACCCTACTTGTAAGTACCCATGCAACCTCCAAGTAAGCCTTTAAGAAATCGGAGTCTTGAAGGCGCATGAGCTTGTGAACTCATGCCACCAACATTCAATGACCCAGGGATGGTGGATCAGACTGGATATATTGGACTCAGAAGCTGATACTTGAAGGCTTATTTAATTTGGGTATTTATAAGTAGGGTTATAAGCCATTATAAGCATGGTATTACGAAAGTTCATTCCTCGTTTTACCAATGAACCCGCCAAACCCGCCAAGTAGGTCCTCGAAGCTGGTGCCTCGATGTGCCTTGAGGAGCTGGCGCCCGAAGGACGAGTAGCGCCTGCAGATACAAAGGCCCAACCGCCTAAACACCGGATATAAACCCCTACGACCCCCATATAGCCCTCGTAAGTCCCCCTAGAGCCCATTTCTGCGGAAGGTGTCGGTGCAATTTCTACTCGTCTTGAGTTTCTGCGGAAGGTGTCGGTGCCATTTCTACTCGTCTTGAGTTTCTGCGGAAGGTTTCGTTGCCATTTCTACTCGTCTTGAGTTTCTGCGCGGAAGGTTTCGTTGCCATTTCTACTCGTCTTGAGTTTCTACGGAAGATGTCGTTGCAATTTCTATATGCTCGTCTTGAATTTCTGCGGAAGGTGTCGTTGCAATGTCTACTCGTCTTGAGTTTCTGCGGAAGGGGTCGTTGCAATGTCTACTCGTCTTGAGTTTCTGCGGAAGGTGTCGTTGCAATGTCTACTCGTCTTGAGTTTCTGCGGAAGGTTTGTCTTGAGTTGAGTTTCTGCGGAAGGTTTCGTTGCAATTTCTACTCGTTTGAGTTTTGTGGAAGGTTTCGTTGCAAGTTCTACTCGTCTTGAGTTTTGTGGAAGGTTTCGTTGCAATTTCTAGTCGTTTTGAGTTTCTGCGGAAGGTTTCGTTGCAATGTCTACTCGTCTTGAGTTTCTGCGGAAGGTGCCGTTGCAATGTCTACTCGTCTTGAGTTTCTGCGGAAGGTTTCGTTGCAATTTCTACTCGTCTTGAATTTCTGCGGAAGGTGTCGTTGCAATTTCTAATCGTCTTGAGTTTCTGCGGAAGGTTTCGTTGCAAGTTCTACTCGTCTTGAGTTTTGTGGAAGGTTTCGTTGCAATTTCTAGTCGTATTGAGTTTCTGCGGAAGGTTTCGTTGCAATGTCTACTCGTCTTGAGTTTCCGCGGAAGGTGTCGTTGCAATGTCTACTCGTCTTGAATTTCTGCGCGGAAGGTTCCGTTGCTATTTCTACTCGTCTTGAGTTTCTGCGCGGAAGGTTTCGTTGCAATTTTTACTCGTCTTGAGTTTCTGCGGAAGGTATCGTTGCAATTTCTACTCGTCTTGAGTTTCTGCGGAAGGTTTCGTTGCAAGTTCTACTCGTCTTGAGTTTCTGCGCGGAAGGTTTCGTTGCAATTTCTACTCGTCTTGAGTTTCTGCGCGGAAGTTTTCGTTGCAATTTCTACTCGTCTTGCGTTTCTGCGGAAGGCTTCGTTGCAATTTCTGCTCGTCTTGAGTTTCTGCGGAAGGTATCGTTGCAATTTCTACTCGTCTTGAGTTTCTGCGGAAGGTTTCGTTGCAATGTCTACTCGTCTTGCGTTTCTGCGGAAGGCGTCGTTGCAATTTCTACTCGTCTTGAGTTTCTGTGGAAGGTTTCGTTGCAATGTCTACTCGTCTTGAGTTTCTGCGGAAGGTTTCGTTGCAATTTCTACTCGTCTTGAGTTTCTGCGGAGTTTCTACTCGCTGGCCTTCTGCTAGGGAACTAGCTTTCTCCGCGATGCTCTCAAGTATAGTTAGGGAGAACTTGGTATTCAGAGTTGCCTGCGATGGGGGTTTGTGGGTCTGCAGGTAGTAGTTAATGTTTGTAATGGCCCCAAAGCGATGTCTCTCCGATCATTGATTTGAGCTGCTGGCCAGAGAGGTCTTATGTGCTGCATTGCTTGGGTTGTGTATGGTTCAAACTTCGGTGGTTGCCTATAATGCGGGTTTGAGCCTTGAGCCTTCAGTTCCTGTGTATCCTGACAGTCTGGAACCGACAGAACCAAATACAGAAGTCCGCGCCTCAAACAATGCCAGAGAGCGCTGAATCCAGCCCAAGGTTGAGACTTTTGGGTGCTCGAGCTGGGCACTCAGCACTGAAAGGGTTTCAGGAGGCTCGAGGCCCAACCGACATCCTGCACGTCCTACAGTGGTCCTGCAGTGGTCCTACAGTGGTCCTACGCTTTTGTGGCTACTGCTACTGCTTCTATGGTCCTGGTTGTCTTAAGTAGTTTGGAGCCTCCAGGGGTTAAACCTAAAAGAGGCGTTTTGACAAGCAGTGCTGGGATGACAGCCTTAGCCTTAGCGGGGCTTGCAATTCCTTGCTTCAAACTCGAGGGAGAACACCAGCAAAGCGCCCCCGCTTCCCAGCTCCTCCCCAAAAACGCCCCCCTCCCCCGAATCGCGGGAGTGGCGCCTTGGTTAGTTTTGGGGGAGCCCTTCCCATTTCGCCTAGGAGAGGAGCCCACAGAAGTGGGAACGAATACCCTCACATCAGAGGCACCGAGCCAAGGATTTGAAGTTTTTCAAGCGCTTGTGGGTTGTGACCATTGTGGGTTGTGGGTGGAGCTTAGAGCCTGTTGGAACTTCGGACTTTGTGGGTGGCCCTACAACAAGCACGATCGCAATGCTGCTTGATCCAGAGTAGGGCCTTGTTGAGTTGCAGGCCCTGTGTCCCGTAGTATCAGGCTTGCCAGGAGATAATAATCCCCCACCCGATCCCTTAAACAAAAAAACTCGCGTGTGCCCTCGGAAGTTTGTCGGCTTGCCAGCATCTAGGAACCCAGAGGATCAGCAACACTCGCATCATGTCTACACCCTCTATCAACCTCAAAATACCTGGGCGCTAGGGCCAGGCCCTCAGCTCATTTAAGACTTGGGTTCGGGGGGCTTGCCCCCAGCTGTGACAAGGTGTCCTCCCGGATTCCGACCATTTCGCCACATGTTCGAGCTCCCAGTTCTTTTAGGGATGGCACTCTGACACGGGCTTGAGGGCCATGAAGGAGAGCTCGGCTGGGTTGAGGCTTCGTAATGTGCCGTTCGATGGATGCCTTGGTGTCGGTGAAGCAGTTGCACTGGTACAAGACGACGGCATGTGATTCCCCTTTTTTTTGCCAGGCCTTATTGAACACTTCCCTGGCCAGTTAAGTTTGCATCCTGCCGTACCTTGAAAGCCTAAACCACAAACGCTGGTCAAAGTCAGGGTCGACAAACCTGCGTCCCTTGCCACTACATGCCCTCAGGGTTTTAGGCATTGGTGCCTCCAGTTAAGTTCAAAAGACTTCTCGGATGCATCCTTTATGATTCTATGCAAATGCTAGGCTGAAGCTGGTTTCGGGTTGCTAGATAGGCAATGCCCAAAGCCGTAAGCCCCTTGGCCTTGTGGTCTTTAGGCGGCATAGGTGATGCAGGGAAACCCCAACATTCTCATTCCGAACCCGCAACCATCCGCAACCCGCAAGCTCAAACGCCATAAGTGCGAAATACATCGACATGCTTAAATCCACAAGGCTCTCAGCACCAAACCGTGAAAAACACAACTCACATTGAACCTGAGGCAGATGCAGGTCGCACGTGTTTCTTCTTGAGGGGTACCTGAGGGCTTCAGGATGTAGGGAATGTAGATGTCGGGCATCCTTTGTATCCTTCGGATTCAATCCCCAAGTCCTATAAAGTTAAGGAGCAATGTCCATCTCCCTCATCTCGAAGGTGGCCCGTGAATCCGAGGCCCCCCTAATCTGACAATCTGACTTGGATGCCTCTTTCTCTAATTTTGGTTAGGCTCCCTTTTGAAGACCGCCTGAAGAGGAGAAAGGGGACAAAAGGGGCCCCCTGCCCGGCCCAGCAGGCTTTGGTCTGCAAGGTTCCCTGCGCTTTCGACTGCTGCTTTTGCCACATCTTTCCGCATGTCAAACATCGTGCGGAGAGTCTCATTCGGAACGGCAGAGGGACGTCTCATCGGAAGCGCCGTGAGTGTAGCAGGCCGAGCATGTCGGACCACTGCATGCAAAAAGCAGTGCCTGGTCCAGGACATGGTTCAGTGCCGACAACAAACAGAGCACACGCTTTCTCAAGAGCATTGCGTAGTGAGTAGTGAAAACGAAAAAACCAAACAAAGTCCCCACACTATAGCACCTGATGAGCCAGTACAAGCCACTTCCAAGGTTCCTCTACGGCCCCTCGGTCCCCATGAAGACGAGGCCAGTTGGGTCAGCGACTGTCAAGTCTTCGATGTGCAAAATTTCTCAGATATCGGACCTTCGGCGTTATCCGAGGGGTTTTTAGCCGGTTTTGGGGAAGCTGAGGCCTCAAAGCTAAGCCCTCACTCTCGTCTCCGCAAGAAGATGAGAACCCTAAAGCCCTGAAAACCGGAAAGGAACTTTGTTTGGGTTTTAAGGTTTAGGGGAATTCTGTATCTTGCAGTTTCCGAAACCCTGTCACCGGCCCTGACCCTTGCTTCCTAAATGTGCGAAGTGCATGTTGCCACTTGCTGTCCCCCCTCCCCCCCTTAAAAAAAAGGCAGACGAACAAAGCTCACCAGATGTGGACGCGCTGCGAGCAGAGGCTCAGTTGCAAAGAAGGCGTTGGGCGTTTAGGATCTGGAAGTCGATCCGAACGTGTCTGTTGCATTGCATCCACCAGGATGCATTAAAGTGCATTCTGCCCCACTTGCCCTACCTGGTCTTCTGAAGTGTTTCGTTGGCTCCAATGGTCTTACTTTTTGGCGGGATCTTGTCGGACTGCGCCACTTGATCAGTTAGCGGTCCAGAGGAAGCGTGTGGGGCAAGCGGGCCAAGTGACAGACATCAAGACTTCCCCTCTTAGTAATTAGCAGTCTGGCCCTGGTAGGCCGGATTGTCCAGCTGTCTCTGCTGCTGCCAGGAGTTGGATTCGGTCAAAGCGCAGGTGGCAGATTTGTGCGCAGAGCTCGCGAACTCGAAGGCACGGTCTTGCAAGGCTTTTAACCTTTGCCCCAAGATCCTTCGGCACGAATTCCTGCCGTTGCACAAAGGCCGCCGCAGCTCAAGCGCAAGCTGCGGTTGAGCAGCTGCAAGAAGAAGTTGCCAAGCTCAAGGCGGAAGCAGCTGAGGCAGGCAATGGTGTCGGCATGTGTCGGCATAGCTTTTGCAGCTGACCACTGCGTGGTGTCTGTTTGGAAAGCAAGATTCCGGCACTGAAAGCAGTAACCCATGCGGAGGCAGAAGCCTGAGGTGCTATTGGAAGGCGTTCATTGCACGACAGGTGTAGATACACTGGCATCCTGCAAGGCGCAGCGGACAGCCGCCTTGCAAGATGCTGCTGGAGCGTCTGCGGAGTTCCAGCAGCAGCTAGAGCAGCTGAAGTCCGAAGCCGCGCAGGCGTCGAAATCATTGCATCGTGAGAGTGAAGCGAGCCAGGTGCGGGTGATAGGGAGAAGCTGCTGAGACATGGTTAAGGCGGGCGGTCGGGCAGGTGGTCGCGAGACGGGGTGCAGGCGGTCGGGCGGGTGGCACAGCAGGGAGGACTTCGTGCTCACTCTGCACTGCGGGCAAAAACTAAGCCAGTAATTCTGCGGACGGCTTTTGGGTTCCCAGGTTGACCTTGTTGTTGTTTTGGGAGGTTTAGCTCTCACCCTGTCTAATTAGAGTCTAGGTTTAGTTCCCCAAGCAGGGCTTTCACTTTAAGATGTTGGGGGTGTTTGGGGGTAAAGGGAAGTTGTCCGCTACCCGTATTGCTCGTGGCATGCCAGCGGGGCCGGGCCCGCTCTCCCCCGCGAGCCGTGTGCATTTCAGGCCGCAATGACAAGAGCCCCAAACATCGCACGTCTCGAGATGCTGAGGAAGGTCTCGTTGCAATTGCCACTCATGCTGAGTTTCTGAGAATGGTCTCGTTACAGTTGCCTTGGGGGGCCCCCCCCGCTTTTAAGCATATGAGTCTTGTTGAATCCTATCATGTGAGCATTGTGTCTACAAATGGGGGGGAGGGGGCCCCGCCCCCTCCCCAACCCCCCGCTTTCAAGCATATGAGTCTTCTTGTTAAGCATATGAGTCTTTTTGAAACCTATCACGAAAGCATTGTGTCTACAAATGGGGGGGGGCTGCGCCCCCCCCCCAACCCCCCTGCTTTTAAGCATATGAGTCTTGTTGAAGCCTATCACGCGAGCGGTGTCTACAAATGGGGGGGCTGAGCGCCCCCCCCCCCCCCCCCCCCCCCCCCAACCCCCGCTTTCAAGCACATGAGTCTTTTTGTTCAGCATATGAGTCTTTTTGAAACCTGTCACGCGAGCATTGTGTCCACAAATGGGGGGGGGGGGGGGTGCGCCCCCCCCCAACCCCCCCGCTTTTAAGCAGATGAGTCTTGTTGAATCCTATCATGCGAGCATTGTGTCTACAAATGGGGGGAGGGGGCTGCGCCCCCCCCCCCCAACCCCTCCGCTTTTAAGCATATGAGTCTTGTTGAAACCCATCATGCGAGCATTGTGTTTGCAAATGGGGGCGGGGGGGTGCTAACCCCCCGCTTTTAAGCGTATGAATCTTTTTGAAATCCATCATGCCAGCAGTAGGGGCGGGGGTGCCCCCCCCCCCCCACCCCCCGCTTCCAAGCATATGAGTCTTTTTGAAATCCATCATGCTAGGATTGTGTTTGCAAATGGGCGGGGGGGGAGGGCTGCACCCCCACCCAACCCCCCGCTTTTAAGCAAATGAATCTTATTGAAAGCCATCATGCCAGCATTGTGTTTGCAGATGGCCCCGTCACCCCCCCCATCAGGCGAGCATAATGGGGGGGCTGCGGGCTGCGCTGCGCAGCCCCCAACCCCCCCCGCTTTTATGCAGTCTTTTATTTAGAAACATATGTATACGTCGAATTTGGAAAGAAAAAAATGATGGAGAAAAGTTTTTTTTTTGATGGGTCACGCTTCTCGAAGAGATTCTAGATCTTTTATAAATACCCAAAGAAAGATTTTTTTTGATTGGAAAAAGTTTTTCTTGATTTTTGGAATTTTGTTTAGATTGGTTGGGGAAGTTTTTTTTGATTGGAAAAAAGTTTTTTTGATGGGTGTTCCTTGGGCTTTCTTGTTTTTTGGTACTGGTAGGCATGTCACTTCTAAGTACAAACCCCATTCAATTGCCATTCATTAACTGCCCAACACCCTGGCCTTTTCTGCCAAAACTCCAAACCCTACTCCCGAATTGGGGGGGCGATCTAAGGATCTAAGTTGTGGGCAGTTCATGGGTCCCCCCTGTAGACGTATACGTATACTTTTTCGTTTATGTACATTTATGTGTATTGTGTGTGTGTATATATATATATATGCATGTGTCTGTATGATTTCTTCTAGGTTAAGGTTCAAGGGAACAAAAAGGACACAAGTTTAGCTCAGCCCAAAAATAACAAAGAAAGCCTTTTGCAGTCTCCCGGCGACTTCAGACGTGCCCCAAAAAGGTTTCCGTGAGGAACCCTAAGCCCTGAACCCTAAACCCTTTCCTTGAGAGGATTTTTACCTGAGCACAGGGGCTTCAGCTTTGTGAAGCATTCATGTTCTCCTGGCTCGTCGAAAAGATCTGCGAAGTCATGCTCGCCAGGCTCTACAGTCCTAGGCTTAAACTTACGGGCACAGGGAGTGGAGGAGTGGATCTCTCTAAAAGCCTGTATAGCTCCCATCTATGCCGCAAATATATTGTTTTGTTGTTTGGGGTTCCGAACTGCCCCAGGTGCCAAGAGCTCAGATGTCTGCGACTTCCTTCTCGACTCCCTGTCCACGGGGCTGCACGAAAGAACGGGGAGAGTGGGCGGGGGTGTGGGTGGGGGGGTGGGGGCGTGGATGCCCCAGCACACTCCAAGGCCCCCAAAGATTGAAACTCTAACCCCCAAAACTTATGTAGAGGTTGAACAAAAACGTGCCCATGGCAACAGAGAACATTTAAACTCCAAAAGTCCTGAAGCCTGGATCCCTTTCATCCTTTCCTTCCAATGCGTTCTTTTTTTTTGGAATTCTGGGCAGCAGCTGTGGGCTGTTGGGGGGGCTCTGCAGTAGAAGGGTCGTTGGTATTTTGGGGTCCAGGTTCCCAATCTTCAGGGTTTTGGGGTTTGGGGGGTTTTTGGGTGCCGAGGCTTTCCGGTTTCTTGGTTGTTGGGTTGAGGATCCTGGCTCGGTTCAGTCTCAGTGGCCAACTCCTGTCATGGAACCCTGGGTGTCAGTTATGCCCTACCCCCTACCCCCTAGCAAAAAAGGCAAAGTGGCCCAAGACCCCAAGCAACACCCAATTCTTGGACCGGAAAAGCCCCAAACCCCAAACCTCAAACCCCCTATGAAGCCCGAAGCCGCCCATCCCAGGTGGAGGGATCCTATGTCTGTGCAGGCACCGTTTTTCTTTTTTTAGGGCTTGGGCCTTGCAATCTTCAGGGCTTAGGATATTTGGGGTCTAGGATATTAATACAACAACGCAACAGCAGAACAACACAATACTACGAGAATATAGCAACACAAAATACAGATATATGAACTGCTTCGTTGCGAAGCCCATGAAGTTTAGGGTCCCTAGCACTAAGCCCTAAACGGTACCTGGCAGCTGTATGGCTTTGATGGGCTTACGGTTGAGAGTAGGCTTGAGGCTCTTTTTTTTGTTGGTTGAGTCGCTTTTGGGCAAGGGCTGGTTGAATTACACCTCTTCATAGTCCCTGACTGTGGGGGTGCTTTTGTGGTTCCGGATGCCTGCGCTGAGGCGCAGCTTACAGGTGCAGATCTGTCAGAGCCGCCTGGTGGCAGAGAGGTTCCCCTAATTTCCAGAGGGTCGCAGCGAGATTTGGTTGGACACTGCCTCCACGGCCCTTTGTTTAACATGTTTTAGGACCAGCCCAAAAAAACTAAACTCCACTTGAGACTTTAGAGGCTGTCCCTTCAAATCGTCTCTGAGTAAAAGAACTCAAAGCCTTCAGCAGCATTTAAAGCCTCGGCATTTTGGAATCGCCCCAAAGAACGGCAGCTCTCAGGATCGTTTCCTTGATGGACTACCACGAGTTTGCAGCACGCTTGCATGCGAGGTCTTGCAGCACAGGGACACCTTTGCAGCCTTCATGGTTTGGTTTAGGGCTCAGGATTGATGTTAATTGCTTCAACTGCCCGTGAGGCAGGTGCCATAGAAAGGAGCCCGAAGTCAGATGGGGTGGTCGGAAGGTGCATTCTCATGGCCTTTCGTAACATAAGGTATGCATGTAGAGGTTTAGGCCTTTTGGCTCTCTGTACCCGAAAGCCAACCTCAGCGCCTAAACCGTCTCGGAAGCTAATGTACCGACACCCGTACAGTGTGCCCTAAACCCCAGCCCCCCTGAGCCCAACTTTTCCGGTGCATTGACCGTGTGGCCTTCTTCACCCAAGCACTTGGGCTTACGGGCTTCACACGCCGGGCTTGCCCCCCAAAGCCCGAACCCTCAACCAATGACGCGCAGCCCACAATTGGGGGAGGGTAGGGGGGCACATGGGGGCACCTAAACCCTGAACTGCTAAAAGGCCCCAAACCAAACGCCCAGGATCCGGATGATTCCGACGAAGGGGGCCTCTTGTCGTGATCTGGGAACACTCCCCGAGTGTAGGGTTTTAGGGCAGGCTTAGCAAAGGCACTCCCCCATCGAAAGGCCCTAAACGCCTAAACTTTAAACCGTCTAAACCCTAAGACCTATACACCTTGGGATGCCTCTTGTCCCCACGCAGATGGCTTGCAGCCCAGCGGCTACACAACGAAGCTCTTCGTTGTTTACAACGGAAGCTTCAAGGCGCGAGGGTTTAGGGCCTTTTTTTGGGGCCTCCGGAACATCCAAATACCTTAAAACGGCGAAGCTCTGCATTCGATGCAGATAAGGGTTTGGGCTTCAAATGTCTTCAAGGGTTTAGGGTTTAATTAGGCTTAAGTCCCCCCCCCCAATGAGCTTCTGAACCTCCACTTATGCTGTCCGCAGAGGTGCGGTGCGACGGAAAGCTGACGTCCACCACCCTCGCGGCCTGGCTCTATTTTTCAAGGGTTGTTAGGGTTCAGGGTGCATGTGCTCTGTCGATCTATTTATTTGACTACATGCTGTACATACTGTGTGTACATATACCTATATATATATATACCATACAAAAATCTTGTCACCCCAGCCCCAAGACCACAGTTCGAACGCTTTCAACTTCACCTGCGTATGCCTTTGTTTTGACTCGCCAAGAAGCAGACAGCACCGCAACTGACAGTATATTTAGTTTAGTTGATTCGGCCTGTTGTTTGCATACAGGCCCTCTGGAGAAAGCAGTTCTTATTTCGTCATATCTTAAGTAAGCGTCACTTCCTACGGAGGTCTTCTCGAGCCGATGTAGATTCATTCGCCCGTCAGCGCATGCTATGGTTCCATCTTCAGAAATCGACCTAAAGCTTAGGAAGCATCCGCAATTCATTGACTTCAGTTCACTGGAACGCCTAGGAAGCCCGTAGGTAAAGACGAGGGCCTAAGTGGCAGAGGAGGCAAGAATGGCAAATCTAGCAAGAGCAACCGAACCACCTTCGTGCAAATTCCATGGGCAGCCTTCTTGCGAACCCTACACTCCCTACACCCTGAACCGCCTAGACCCTACACCCTAACTCTACACCCTAAACCCTAAACCTTACACCCTAAACCCTAAATGGCCCTAAACTTCCCAAGGGCCGGGGCAGCACCTTTGGCTGGAACTTCCTGATGAAGCAGCCGCGCCTTGGCCTCCCTAAGCCCTCACCCGCCTAGCCCCTTCAAAGAAATCCCCCAATGGGGTTTAGGGCTTAGGGCTTCGGGTTTAGGGTTTTGGGGTTTAGGGCTTAGGGCTTAGGGTTTAGCATAAATCAATTTCAGGATTATCGCCTTGGAGTCTCTCTGTATAACTGCGTGTTTTTTATTGTCTGCAGACAAACAGATGTAGTTGTTATACGGTGAATTCCTTAGGAGTGATGTTTTTTGTTTATGTAACGCCCAAGGAAACGCATACAGCTCTTATTGTTACCAGTATCATAGTTCTAAGTAAGGCTGGTATGGCGAAGGCCCCCGGAAGGCGAGGTTGGTCCTTTGTGCTCGGTTGAGTTTCTTCCCTGCTCCTTTTTTGCGGTCCTGCCGAAACCTTCTTCCAAGCGTAACTCCAAGAATAGGCCCCCAAACAGCGCTCAGTCGCTCAAGCCATCATGCTCTTCATCGAGACTTAAGCCCTACACCCTTAACTTTATATACCTTGAAGCCCTCAACCCCAAACTGGCCCTAAACCTCCTCCGCCCAGGTCCTCCTCCGTGTACACCATGTACCCCTGCGTGAAGTCTGGCATCTGGGGCGCTGACGGCCAGAAGATTCAGGAGATGCTCACCGAGCGCATCCGGGTGAGACGGGCGTTTTAGGGCTCTTGAAGCCCTAGGGTTTTCGACTTGGGTGTTGAGTTTTTGCTTTCGGTTTCCTGTAGCTCATGCAGTGAGGCTACTTCTCCGACACACAGGAGGGTTGAGGGCTTGTACACTTCTACAGGTTCCGGGCGCCTGGAAGTATCTCGAGCTTGGCGTTACGGTCTGGAGTTGCTTTGCACTGACGGCACCCCGACTCTGCATGCAGGAGAGACTACGAGAGAATCGCAAGCTTGTGGAGCCTCTGCTGCACCCAAAAGCCACGAAGAGCCCCAAAGACCCTTTTTGTAAGGGTTTTTTTTCCCTCAAGCAAGGTCGTCTGGTTGAGTGCTCTGGTGTCGTGGTCAACTCGAGAGGCTAAGGCTTAGGTTGATAGCACCCGAAGCCACGCTTCCTGCGTGTGAGGTGATAGGTTCCCCCGAGAGAGATTTTGCGGTTTAGGGATGGACGATCTCCGTGGGGGTTTAGAGTTTAGGGGTTACCTGTCAAACAAATCTGGTCAGAGATTTGCCGGTTCAGGGAAGCAGCCAGTAAGCTTGTCGGCCAGCGTGAGCAATGGCGTTTTTGAATAGTTTGTAGTTTGCTCTGGTGTGCTGGACGAGGCCAAGCTGGCACTACCCCTCCACAAACCTTGGCCTTGCAATTCCTGAATCACAACCGCCCTACCCCGACCCCCTCGGGTAAGCCTGCAACCCGCAAGGCCAAATCGCTGCCATAACATTCCATTCTCCCTTTTGGTTCGTCCAACCCTTGAGACCTAAGCCCGAAACCCTAAGTGTCTTTAGACCCTAAACCCTAAACCCTAAACCATGGCTCGTCTAAAGCTGTGGAGGGCTAGTTGTGTCTTGAGCAGCTGAGACTGCCCAAGACATGCTGCATGCAGACGCCACCTGCAACTATTCGCCTGTGGCCTATAGTAGCAGTTACCTCAGAATTCCCAGCAAATGCCTTCACGTCTGCAGACCCCTACGCCAAAACGGCCGCCACCAACTCCACCAACGACCTCTGACGAGCCACTTGACTGGGGTTAGGGTTTAATTAGGGTTTAGGGTTAGGGCTGACTTCGGCAGTTTTCGGTCCTTGTGGAATCCCATGACCGGCGGAACAAAAGTTTCCTGCTGGAAGGCAAAGGCCTTTATTTCGCCTCAAGCCCATACACCCATCCACCAAATGGATAGCAGTAAAGACTTAGATGCAAAAAATGAACGATAAGTAACTGCATTGTCGCTGGCATGATTCCCTATGGGGCTACTGGATTGTTTGGGCCAAGCGGCTCCGCTGAGGGATGATGCTCCAAGCGAACTTCGGCTGCAGATTCGTGCACTTGGGTGTTCCCTTGTTAACAAGGTTTGCAACTAAGACGCTCAGAAGCCTTACGTGCCCAACTCGCACTGCCTTTAAGGGTTTAGGGTTTAGTCTGGTTTAGTGTTTAGGCGATGAAGCCTTCAAACACCCTTTGAACCCTAAATCCCTGTACACTCTGAAACCCTCGGTTTGGCGGGTTCACGGCGGCTTTTGGGGTGCGTCGGGGGCGGAGCTGGTGTAGGGCGTAAACCTACCCCCTACCCCTAAACCCTTGTGTGTGTTGGTGTGTGTGTGTGTGTGTGTGTGTGTTGGTGTGTGTTGCTGTTGGTGTTGGTGTGTCGGTATGGTGGGCTGCTCAGAGTTCGTCTGACAGGTTTAGGGACAGGAGTTCTGAAAAAGAGGGCCTCAGAGATGGCCCAATGCAAATGGAAAGGCTCTTATAAACGGCTTAG
Organism: Symbiodinium natans; assembly: GCA_905221605.1. NCBI lineage: Eukaryota > Dinophyceae > Suessiales > Symbiodiniaceae > Symbiodinium > Symbiodinium natans. The sequence continues at coordinate 19,000 of CAJNDS010000471.1, read as the reverse complement.
GGCTTATGATTCTGAACCCCTAGACCTTAATATGAAAACGTGATTGGGGTCGTCTTCAAGATTTTGGTGCTTCGGCTTCCTCCGCCCGGTGCCTTTTGAATCAGCCAGAAGACTTGCCAAAGTTCTCGAACCCCTGGAATTAGGGATTTAGGAGTTAGGGTTCAGTGGTTTAAGGTTTACTATTGAATCCTGATTCATGCAGTCCGCGCGGATGTGTGATAATTGTTTGGGATTTTGTTTGGCAGGCTCAATCTGATGTGGTAAGTTGTTGAACCCTAAACCCTTATAAGCCCGAAGCCCTAAACCCTAAACCTTGTCCGGGTCATCCGAATGTGTGTGTGCCTTTGGTGCGGCATAGCCGGGTAATGCGTCTCATGGCCTGCGCAGATTGAGGGCTGCCTTTGCGAAACTCCAAAAATCCCAGATTCTCAAGTTAAAAAGAACCCTAAACCCCAAAAACCCAAGCTCATAAACGTCCTCAAGCCCACATGGACCGTGAAGCCCTCAAAGCTCGAATGGCAAAAGCCCTGCAACCCCAAATCCCCCAAAACCCCCGTTAAAAATTCCTAGCACGAAAGCCCAGCAGGCCCATACCTTCAAGCTTGCAGTTTCCACTCTTCTTGGTGGTTTAGGGTTTAGGGTTTAGGGTTTAGGGTTCATACCCAGCGCCTCACCATTCTAATTCTGTCAGTTTTAGCCAACAGTCCCCCCCCCCCTCCCCTAAATCCTAGATCCTATGGAATTTTTCCACGGGCTGACGCGCCAACAGTTTGGACATCAGCATGGCTTGGTCAAAAGCTGAAACTGTGCTATGAGCTACAGTGCTCCGCAACCAAGACTGTACAGCATGCGCGGGTCCTCGGCGCCCGAAAGTTTCACAGTCCACACCGCAGGTCTAGATATCTGCTCTGCCCACGAGAAAGGTTTGCAGAGATTGGAACCAAGCTTGAGGGCTCAATCCCTTCAGGATGCAGGTGAGTTTTTAGGGTTTGAGGGTTCATGTACAGTCCTGAATATCAAAATTGACGCCCTAGCACCTACTTGGAGGTTCACGGGTATTATAAGTAGGGCTATATGTAAGCATGGTCAGTAATATAGTGATAGCCTTCTTAGGGAACTTATAGCCCTACTAATAAGTACCCATGAACCTCCAAGCATGATGGTGTAATTAAACCCGTTGCTTCAGGACCAAAATGGCCGGCCCAGCCCCGTCGAAGAAGCCGCCGCCGCGCGTGCCGCCTCCCAGGCGGCCACCCACCCAATCTGAGACAAGGAGAGCCGTAAAAAGGTAATGCAGGAACCTACATAATGAATCCCAATAAAGCTCAAACATACCCCGTTCTAACCAAATAGGCCCCGATATGTACAACTACTGTACACCCTCACGGCTATAGTCCCAGCACCTGGACAGCGAAAGCCACCAAGACCCCACAATCGAACAACTAAATGTCTAAACCCTAAACCCTAAACCCTAAACCCCCACGATTCAGGGTTTAAGCCGGAAGCCTAGGCCTATAGCAATTACTGGAGCAGGCGTCCGAGTCTTGCAGGGATGAAGGGCTCGGTGTGGGGCACATTGGCGGATCTATGTGTATCTACGGGGTACGCAGTCCTCATTAGGCCGTTACAGTCTCACTGGAGTAAAGGCTCCCCCTTCGGTGTTTGCGTCACTGCAGCTCATGTCCTCCAGTCAGTTAGCTCTGTGTCGAAAGCCTTTGACTTGAAATAGTTCCTGCAGCACATCCGCCGTCTTTCCAATCTGCAAGCACGAGCCAGTCCGCCCAACGCACGCAAGCGGGCGAGCACTAAAGCGGCATCGCAAAACGAGTTTGCACAGAAGCTCTGCTCCGTTGTCTGAAAATCTGCTCTGTCGGAAGGAGTTTCCGCAGCTTCCCAAACAAGCGCCTTTCAGTCATTACTGCAGCTGAAAATTGCAAGAAAGCCGAAAACACACACACACACACACAGACAGACAGACAGACAGCCAGGCAGGCAGGCAGGCAGGCAGGCAGCCAGCCAGCCAGCCAGCCAGCCAGCCAGCCAGCCAGGCAGGCAGGCAGGCAGGCAGACAGACAGACAGACAGACAGACACACACACACACACACAGACACACACACACACACACACACACACACACTCACTCACTCACTCACTCACTCACTCACTCACTCACTCTCTCTCTCTCTTTTTTCATTGAACGACCCTGCTCGCATCATCCACGGCGTTTAACATGCCGTGCTCCAAGCAAGTGGTTGGTGCACGGGTCATGTTTTGGCCTGGTGTTAGTGGCATGTTCCAGCGCTGGCACGCTGTCGTTTTAACACATGGGTTTAGGGTTTTCGTGCACTTGCGCTCCAAGGTGGTCCGAAAGTCGGGTTGTTAAAGAGCCTGAAACCACTTTGAAAACTACCTCTGCAATTGTACACATCGAAGAAGTTTACCAGAGATGCCATAGATGTTGGAGAGGCATTTTTAAGGTTGTTGGATCAAGGGCTACGAGTAACGGACGCAATTACTCCCTCACACGCACACCCCACACACACACACAGACATACACGCACAGACATACACACACAGACATACACACACACACACACCACATGCCACACGCCCCAGCAACCTTGAAAAAGTAGCCGAAACCCCGAGGCAAAATGTGACCAGCGATCCACCAAGCGCCTACAACAGCTTCCCCCGTGCCTCAAGCGCTGCCGCCAAGCGCACAGTCCGCCGACCGCGCAAGTGTCCAAGAGCAAAGAGCTTCTAGAGGCTATTTCATAGTTTACGGTGTACGAATCCGACTGTCACTCTTGACGAAAATCTGATATCGGGGTACGAAGTGATGTGCTTCGGGTTCAGGGTAGAGGGCCATGGGAAAGACATGTCTGTCACTGGCAGTACAAAAGACAGTACCTCTCACCTCATCACAGGCTGTGTTGCAAAGCAAAGACTGCTTCAATATGCCCCATGCAGTGCATGCAGAAGATGGAACTGAACGATGCTGTGCCGATGATGATTGTTACTGCGGAAAGGAACACACACTACGAGCCTGCATGTTGACGGTTCAAAGTTCCTCCCCAAACCATGCAACTCTGACACAACTCTTAGGTCATTGGCAGTTCTGATTGTCGTCCAACAAGCAAGGATGGCCATCATCGTCACTACAAAGCAGCAAACATGTTCAAATCACCGGAAGCTACAGTCATGAAGCAATACCAACAAGTAAAATCAAGGCGGAACATCAGCAGGTACAGGATTTGGCAACCCGTCGATTCCCATCCCCCACTCTCCGGGAAGAACGCTATGATGATTATACTACTTGTTCTTACGAATCATAGTTTGGGCAGAGCCTTGTGACCCAAGCCTGCAACCTAAGCCTATTGCAAGGTGCAAGTCACAAGAACTACACATGAACCACCAAGTAGAACCGCTGCAACACCCGCCCCGAAGGCATTCCAGTGGAACGTGAACGCGCCGGTGTTCAAAAGCTGGCACAAGTGATTGGAGCGATCAGCTGAAAAAAGGCAGCGTGGGTCTTCAACACATGAAGCTTTTTGAGCGGCCCCACTCCCCCACTCCCCCACTCCCCCACTCCCCCACTCCCCCACTCCCCCACTCCCCCACTAGGTTAGGGTTTAGGGTTTAGGGTTCGCCAGTGAAGTGGCGCCGGTTTAGGGTTCAGGGTTTTTAGGGTTTAGGGTTTAGGGTTTAGGGTTTAGGGTTTAGGGTTTAGGGTTTAGGGTGGTTTAGTAGGGTTTAGGGTGGTTTAGTAGGGTTTAGGGTGGTTTAGTAGGGTTTAGGGTGGTTTAGTAGGGTTTAGTAGGGTTTAGTAGGGTTTAGTAGGGTTTAGTAGGGTTTAGTAGGGTTTAGTAGGGTTTAGTAGGGTTTAGTAGGGTTTAGTAGGGTTTAGTAGGGTTTAGTAGGGTTTAGTAGGGTTTAGTAGTTTAGGGTTTAGGGTTCAGCATCTCAAGTTCGAGCATTTACTAGGCCAGCAGTGTGTGTAGGCAACGGAAAAAAACCCACCCACCCAGAGAATCCCAAAACATTAAGAAAGTAAAAAGTTTACATTTCTCATCAGCAAGCCCTGTCCTCCTACCCACGAACCATTTCATCGGCCCCCATAGAGGGGCGGGACTTGAAATCCTGAAACCGGTGAAGGCTCGGTTTTGGTCAAAAATCCAGAAAACGAGAGACCACCCAGAGCCGTCGATTTCAGTACTAAAAAATCGCATTTTTACCTGGGACCCGGGCCGATCCTGGGGTCACCCTCATTTGGGGTGTTTTTGGAGGCAAACTTTCCCTTTCAAGGGGGGGTCGGAGTTTGAGGCAAGGGGGGGTCTCAGAAGACTATTTTGCCTTTAATAATTGAAAAATACGACCCCCCCTTGACCAAAATTAGGCTGTGAAGACCCTTGAGTGCCCAACAGGGCCGGTCGATTTTCTGACTATAGGGTTTAAATATATATAGGTAAGAGAGGTTTAGGGTTTAGGGTTTGGGGTTTGGGGGTTGGTGGTTAGGGTTTAGGGGCTTTAGGGGAGTTAGGGGGTTTAGATTTCTGATATTTTGGGATAGTAATTGAAAAGGTTTTTTGGCCGGGGTTTTGGATTAAGGGTTGGGAATCTCTAGATTGATCAAAATCTGCAGAATTTAAATTTTGAAGGATTGGGAATTTCTGGAGATCTGATTAAAACCTCTAGAAATGAAATTTTGAAGGTCTGGGAATCTCTGGAAATATGATTAAAATTTCTAGAATTGAAATTTTGAAGGTCTGGGAGTTTTTGGATATCATTTAAAACCTTTAGAATTGGAACTTTGAAGGGCTCGGGATCTTTGGATATTATCTAAAATTTCTGGGAGTGGAATTTTGAATTTTTGGATGCCGATTTAAACTTCTAGAATTAAAATTTTGAAGATCTGGGAATATATATATATATATTGAATTAAAACCTTTAGAATTTAATTTCTGAAGGTCTGGGAATCTGAATTTAAATTATATAGATTTGATGATTTCTGTATGTCTGATTGGGAATTCGAATTTTGAAGGTCTGGGAATCTTTGGGTATTCAATTAAATATTTCTAGAAATTACTTTTTGAAGGATTTATAATTTCTGGATATTCGATTAAGACCTCTAGAATTCAAATTTTGAAGGCCTGGGGATCTTTGGATATCTTCTAGAATTCAATTTTTGAAGATCTGGGAATCTTTGGATGATGGACGAAACCTCTAGAATTCAATTTTTTGAGGGTCTGGAATTCTCTGGGTATTAAATCGAAATCTCTAGGGTTCAATTCTTGAAGGTCTGGGGGCCTCTGGAAATTGGAGATCAAAAAAAAAATTTCAAATTGATCAGAATGGCACCATAGGGAATTTGTATTTATCTTGGCCTTGAAGATTTATGTTTACGGGGAGGGGGGGGGGGGTGGGGGGGGGGAGGGGGGGAGGGGGGGGGGAGGGGAGGGGAGGGGGGGAGGGAAAGGGGGGGGGGGGGGGGGGGTGAGGGGAGGGGAGGAGGGGGTGTTGGGGAGTTCGGCCGGTCCACACTAACAGTCAAATAACGCCGCCGTGGCCTTATAACACACAGGCCAAAAATAGCACCAGGAATCCCAGTCAATTTTAGCAAATTACCGGGTGCTTCTTTTTGTGGGTCTGCTGGTGGTGACTGCTAGTCACATAGCAACAGAAATAGCACCAGAAATCGCACCAATAGCAAATAGCACCAGAAATAGCACCAGGAATAGCACAAAAAATAGCACCAGAAATAGCACCAGAAATAGCACCAGAAATAGCACCATCCCAGTCAATTTTAGCAGCTTAGCATTTACCGGGTGCTGTTTTTTGTGGGTCTGCTGATGGTGACTGGTAGTCACATAGCACCAGAAACAGCACCAGAAATAGCACCAGAAATAGCACAAACAATAGCACAAAAAATAGCACCAGGAATAGCACAAAAAATTGCACCAGAAATAGCACCAGGAATAGCACAAAAAATAGCACCAGAAATAGCACCAGAAATAGCACCAGGAAAAGCACCAGGACAAGCAGGAATCCCAGTCAATTTTTGGGCATTTACCGGGTGCTTTTATTTGTGGGTCTGCTGGTGGTGGCTGTTAGTGTGGACCGGCCGAACCCTAGTTTAGGGTTTATAGAAATTGTATAGGGTTTGGGTACCAAAAAGATTTCGAATGAAATGTTTCGACCGAAACGTTTCGACCGAAAATTTCGATTTTTTCAAATCCCCCCCGGCCCCCTCTCTTTGGCAGGGGGGGGGGGGGAGGGGGGGAGGGGTGGGGAGGGGGGGGAGGGGGGGAGGGGTGGGGGGAGGCGGGGGGGGGGAGGGGGGAGAGGGCAAGGCGAGATTTGAGTAATTTGAGTATTTGGCCTCAAACGTAAATTCGGCTTGTCAGTTGTTTAGACAAATAACTTGAAAATTCAGAATGGCACCAGAGGCTTAGGGTTTAGGGTTTAGGGTTTAGGGTTTAGGGTTTAGGGTTTAGGGTTTAGGGTTTAGGGTTTAGGGTACGGGGGGACAACCAAGGAAGGAAATCAACTCCCCTAATCGCCCTGAACTTATATTTCCCAGATCGAACCAAGAAACAACCAAGAACACGGATAAGAGCAACCCAGGGGGGAAGGAAAGGGGGAAGGAATCCACACCCTTACCAAACCCTAAGAACCCAGGCACTTCTTTTTGAACTTGTGGCTTTCTGTTCAAGCCCATCTTGAGCCAAATACGATTACCGGGTTCATTAACCCTTCCAACTTCCAACACTAACTCCTTTCTACAATACCAATTGCAGCTCCGCACTCCCCCTGTCCTAGGATTTCCTAGGACACATTGGAGATGCAGATCTTTTGGCCAAAAACTGCCATTACGGCAGCAGCCAGCTGCTTGAAATGCAAATTGTGGTTTAACGTCTTCCAGGACGGAATTATAGCACATTGGCTAACCTACTACCCATAGAGAATCTTTTTTCACCTTGATCCTCTCATCACTGAAGACTCCTTGGCCTTCTTCACCACAAACCGTGGTCTTCGCTACGCGAAAAGCTACTGACTCCTACTATCAGGGATTTCCATACCCTTAATAGTAACCACCACATTGTCAGCACATTGGCTGTTCCAGCGCACCTGTCTCCAGAAAGAGAAAAACCATCCCTTCATCCATACCATCCAATCACTTCTTTTTCCGATTGTTGGCAATCTTGAGGTGAAGTTGCAGCAGAATATACTCCAGGTCCGAAACTGTAAGAACAGGATCCTGTACGCCCCTTTGAATTGAGGATACCAATCCTTCTCTCTTTGCGTCCTCAATCGCCTGGCAAGATTGACCCAGCTCTTCATTCGCATTGGCAGACCCTGGTGCCTCCGCATCGGATGGACGATCCTTTTCCTCAGGATCTTGCACCATTACCACCTCTTCTTTTTTGGGACTCTGACTTTTCTCCTTCTTCTTTGTCTTTCCACCGACATTTGACTTTGTGCGCGTCTTCGAGGATTTTTCCACTGCAGAAGCCACCACATTGGATGTTGATCCACCCTTCTCAATGATCGTCGGCATCTTCTTCGGCTTTGGAACCATGAGAGTGTAAGGATCTTCGATAGCTGCAGCTTTCCTCTTCTTGTTTACCTTTTTCTTCTCTTCTTCAACGGCAACCTCCGTCTCCGAAGTCTCAACCACTTCTTTTTCGGCAGGAATATCTTTGCTGGACTCCCCTTCTAGGGACCTCTTTTTCCCTTTTTTGGGATCCTTTTCTTCTCCCAAATTGGCTCGCTCATACCATATCCTCAGGTCATTGACCCATTCTTCCACCTCCGCGAGCGAAACATCGTACGACTTCACTACTTCGAGAAGTTCCAGCACGGACAACATTTCAGTGGTCCACGAAACCCATACTTGATCCATTTGGTCAGCATCTCCAGTGAACTTCAGGAGTTTGAACAATGGGTCCGCCTCTGCTCGAGCCAAATCTGGCTTGCCACCGGAGAGAAATGAAATCGCCTCCATCAACAGTTCCGTCATCTTGGTCTCTTCGTCATAAACCATAAAACCCTCCTCATCATCATCGAACTGTTCAGGAGGGATCTCCTTTTCTCCACCTTTTGCACCAGACTTTCTCCTTGGACCATCCCTTGGGGGCGTCCTTGGAGACCTTGGCCTCTGTTTTTCCAACGGAACACCATGCTCGAAGACACACCTGTCACCAAATCGACACTTCCCAGACCGAGCAAACTGGACGCACCTCACACCAGTTGCATCATGCGAGAACCCACAATCCTTTCCAGCGAAACATTCTCTCCCTGCCACATAGTACTTGCACCAATATGAATGTAGCACCACATCATCTTCGGAATGGATGAATTTGCAGTCGTCACCAAATTTGCAGCGATCTTTCCCTTTGCCAAACCAATAGCAGAAACCCTTCTTCCTCTTCTCCAAGCGCTCTGCCTCATACCGGTCCATAGGGCGACTGTGCTCTACATGAACATTGCCATGTACCTGGGGACTGCTCCCTTCACCCGACGTGCTATCAGTATTTGGTGCTTGGAGTACAGCTGGAAAACCTGGCCTTGGTCCTACCACCTTCATGATCGGTTTTCCGCCAACTCCTGAGCCATGCTGAGACGATCCAAAAACATTGAACATCTTCATGAAGGCCTTCCTAGCGCCAATCTTCTGCACCCTTTTGATTGGACGTTTCATTGCTCCAACCTTGCATCCAGATGCATTCAAACGACGCAACCTTCTAAACCCAACTCTATGTCCCTTCTTCCAAAGAGCCATAAGAATTTTAGAGGCAGTAACATTCTCCACCTCTACCTTTTCCAATGGTCCCTCACTTCCCGGAACAAACCCATCCATATCTGAAGACCTTTTCATCTTTTTTGACACCACTTCGTCGAGGTAGTCTTCCGAGATCCAGGGTAAGTTCCCCTTAGAGGAAGGATTGTCATCATTGTTTGGTCCTTCACCAGGATACCCTTTTGTGCCGTCAAAGATCTTACCAGTAGTGCGGTCCTGCATAGAGAAATTCGAAGCCACGCGGGAATATACTGACCACAAGAAAATCCTTGTGTCCGCCAGTCTTGATGACCCACTGGATGTCTCCTCTTCCGGAGAAACTTCTGGCGCTTTGCCATCCCCTCCAGTGTCACCACTTGTCTCACCTCCAGCATCTTCAATGGGAATAAGGGATTCATTGTTCCCTTGATCAAGCACCGCATCCTCTAGTCCAAGAACTTCCAGCATCGCTGTCGAAGGATCCACCTCCTCATCCGCATCGTCGTCCATCCTTCTCCAGAGAGCCTCCAATTGGTCCGCACAAGTCGCCGCTTGAAGGAACTCCATCAACCGAGCCCTCCCGCGCTGCCAGAGAAATTCTGAAAACATCACCGACCCTTGTGCTCCCAGATTCAGGAATGGGTGAACCATTTTGGCTACCCTCGCCATAAGTTCAATATGAACTTCCATGCCTGGACTGCGGCTCCAATCATAGGCAATTGCCTCCATAGCAGTACCAAACTTGTCCGTATTCTTGAATTCCCCTTCCAGACCAGGAGACAACAAGGCACCCATCACCGAAAGAGGGTAATTCCCCACCGCCGGCAAGCACGGGTTGTCATGGAACGAATGATGCAGGTCAGTATAATATCCTTGATCTCTCCTTTGAAAAAGGAGTGTTCCAGTCCCTAGCTGGGCATTCATTTCATCCACTTGAACCATTTCAGCACATATCCTCTGTGCCAGGTGCGCCATTGCTGGCCAGACGGTACGATCGGTCAGACCGCGACGCATAACCCAATCAGTTGTTGGCGACTGGATCAGCGTTCCTGGATCATACACCATAACCATTGCACCGTCTCCCATTGACTGATCAGCATCGTCCTCCAGTGCCAGGTTCTCATCCTGTTCGCTTGCACCCTCGGATGACATGCTAATAACCAAATTTCGATCCATCTTATTGGACCCTTTTGGCAATCTCTTTGCCCCATTGGCAACTTGCCAACTGCAACCTTCCAATAAATTCGAGTCAGAAGGCCTTTCACCAGCAATTGCTGAAGGTCACTCCTCACCGGACCACCATCCAACATCTTCGCATCATTACCACGGAGATCATTGCTCCCGCCTTCTCCTTCTTTTTGGTCGGTCTCCTCGCCAGAAATCTGTACTGCTCCTTCCGGCGCCGTCTCCTGTCCAGCCACTTCATGCCCAGGAAGAACTTGAGCGCTTTCAGAGACATTCACCTGTCCAGCAGCACCTTGCCCAGGTAAAACCTCATCCGTGGAGCCCACCGCCAGCGAACCAACCATAACTGAACCATCCCTTGTTCTTTTTTGAGACCGTTCAGCTCGACGAGAAGGTTGTGGTAGCGAAAAAACTTGTGAAGTCACTTCTTGGCGGGTCTCCCCCCGCGACGCTTTGTCGCGCCCTTCGCCAAGGTGAACCGATTTTTTCGGCCCATCATTGGAGCCACTTTGTGGAACATTGCCACGACTCGCAGTTCTCCACGAATCCCTTTCTTGCAAAAAGAGTTCCTTCAGGCGTTGTACCGCATTGGTCTCCTCCTCGCTTGAATCGCTTGAGGAAGCGGCATACGAGACCAAAGCCTCCGCCTGGTCATCATCATCCACCACATCTGCCCACGCTCTGCTGAATGGATACGACAAACCACCACGAGGTTTCACCGGCTCCAGTGGCTTCGGTTTTTCCACCACTTCCGCCAGTTGCACTCGTCGTTGTGACCGAGATCGTGGCACCTGTCGCACCTGTTTTTTGTCCAGCAAGGGCCTTCCCCTTCTTACAGGGTTTGATCTTGACCGATACTTTTTCGTTGGTGGATTCACCGGCGGCATTCCAACTCCCACCAACCGCAGCTTCTGTACGCACAACGGAGACCTCTGCGCAAGCGTCCAACCATCACGGTACCTGACCTTATCAAAAAGCTCCCGATAGGAACCTCTCGGCATAGTTTTTGCACCGGAGTCTTCAGCTTCACGCACCTGAGTGAGGGTTCGCACCGCCGCTCTTCCAGTCCCTTTGTTCCCAGAAGATTGTTGTACCCGTACAGATGCATCAGAAGGAACTGCCTTTTCCGGTCCTCCCGGTCGATATCGGACCTCACCCACCAATTGCAGAATTTTGCATGCGGTCACTTTGTTGATCCCTTTGTCAACCAAATCTTCCACAAAGATGAACTCTTGCAAGTCCGACACATTGGTCACACCAAGCGTAATCATCACCTCACTTACATGAGGGGTATACACCCACAGGTGTGCGTTGCGAGCCATCCAATTTTCAATCGGCTCCTCCGGATTGTGAAGCTGAGTACTAGTGGATGCAGCCACCGAATTCTTTTGCTCATCAGCTTCTACTTCATCCAGAATACCTTTTTCACCATCTTTTTGTGACACATTGGTCATTTGCAGTGCTTTTGGTGCCGAGGATGAGGAAGATTCAGCTCCCCCACTTGCAGGTGGCTGAAAAGTGCTTCTATCCGTAAGCTCCCATCCTCTCTCTTTTTCAAACCGGACCTGATTGGCCACCTGTACCAAATGTTTCAGGAGCGACAGCCGCTCCTCTGACATCTCGTCATGGGAGTACTTGCAGAAATTTAACTCTTTCCGGCAACGTCCTCTGAGGTAATAATCGAAACAGCAATGGTGGAACCCTGCGTCCCTTAGTGACTTCCTGGAAGCATTGTCCCAAGCTTTGCCGGGCTCCCAAGTCCCTTCCAATGCTATGTCATCGTTGTGAAGATACCTGCATGTAGTCCCATATTTACAACCACCTTGATTGTAATACAGACACAGACGACCTTTTGGCTCACCCGACGTAGGTTCACCCTTTGATGCACCTTTGCCAAAATTGTACTTGGCCCGGAAGGCTAAATCCTCCCGCTCCTGCTGTGCCTCATCCACTGTACCTTCCTCTGTGGGAGGGTCACCGATGTTCCCATCCTCATCATCAGCTTCTTGGCTATTCTTTGGATCAGTTGACCCCCCTTCTGGCCAACCTTCACCGTACCGACGATGCTCATAGGGACACCCATCGCCATTGCGACACCTTCCCTTATTGAAGAACCTGCACAGCTTGCTGTAACCAGGTGACAACACCGTCTTTGGTGTCATGTAAGCCTTTTTGTACTGGTCAGGATCCATGTAGGCTTCCATTGGCTTGTTCTCCCTTTTGCTCATGGATTGCACTGCACCATCAAGCTCCTGCAAAAATAGCTTGGTGTCCAACCAAAGCGCGTTCCAAAACTCCTCTTCCCCTTGATCCAGCACCACTGCCACCGCATCACCCACAACTGGTCGAGAAAATCTCCTTTTCCTACGTGCCAGTTCGAAGAGCGCGTTGTGGTACTGTGTTCGGGAAAAAGTGGTTAACTTCCCCAAGCCTGTGCTTTCTGTACCATCAGGCTTCCAACCATCATTTTGCAAGATGCCATACGCGCGCCGAGCTTCCGCATTGAGGAATGCCTGATCCGCAACACACTCCTGTAAATCTTCCATCGGCCGACCTAACAGCATCCCAGTAATTTTGCCAACATAGGCTTCCTCTTCATTTCCATTCTCCAGAAGAGCTTTGTAGATCTTTTCTCCATAAAGTTGCCTTTCTTTTCGTTCTTCAGAAGACAACTCCTGTACCACAAGCTCTTCATCGGATTGCTCTTCCTCCTGTTTCCAGTCCCATTGACCGTTGGAATCTTGGTACCATTGACCAGCATACCATGAATCCGTCCACCACGTACTCCAGCCGCTGGGTTTCCACTTCCGCAGCGTCGAAGAAGAGTCCTCCACGTCCTCTTCCAAAACCAGAAAGGTGTCCAAGATTATGGTACCATCATCTTCCACTCGTTTCACTGTTCCATTGACAGTATCACCAAACTTGAACTGATATGCATTGTTCCCTTCTGCAGGAATCAATACATTCATATCCCCATGGTCCAAAAAGGCTCCATACCCATTGATGCAGCGCACTAGACCCATGATCTCATCTCCCTCTTGATAGCAATGTGGCCCAGGTGACTCCAAGGCTCCCGCTCGGGGCACTTTCTTTACACGCTCTTCAGAAACCATCTCTGTATCATCGGCTCCTGGCGCATCCTTTGTCTTCACCTTTGGGTCACACTGCTCGTCCTGCTCCACGAGTCCCACAAGCTCATCTTTTTTGTGCTCCTGGATTTCAGGACCTCCCTTTTTCTCCGCCAACGGCTTTGCCTCATCTGCTGTAGTTCGCTCGGTGTCGACTTCCGGTGAACTTCCAGACGGCAACGCTTCTCCCTTCATGGGAGTGGACCCATCATTGGAGTCCTTTGTCTCACCTTCTGCAGCAGGCAAATCTTCTTCCACTGCAGGGCAATTGAGTCGATCATCCACGGCAGGCACGCTTTCTTCCACCGCAGGCTCCTTTGGTTCCATGGCCTCCAAAGGAGAATTTCCACCATCATTGACCACAGCTGCCTCATTGGCTCCGGTGTAGCCCTTGTCATTTCGTTCCTCGCTGCTAACTTCAGGTTGCACCAGTGCGTCCACCTGTGAACCTCCATCATCAGCTGCTGCGGAGACCTGCGCCCCATTGTTGCAGTCGCCCGTGGAACGTACCACCACATGCACCTCAACCCGTGCTTCCTTCGCACTCCAGGTAATATCTGGCGCATCAACCCGCGCATCATTGGCGCTCCAGGCCTCATTTTTCAGATCATCCGTGTCTCCAGCTATTCCAGAAGCTTCTTTTTCCCCTTGAATGGCAGAATTCTTGGCACCAAACGAAGAGACCTCCTCAGTCGTAACACACAACTTTTTCTCTCCATCCTCCGAATCTCCAGGACCACCTTCCTGAACAACAGGTACCACATCCACCACTCGCTCTTCTGCAGCCGACACAGTTCCGATCACCTCATTGGGCATTTTCTCTTCTGGATCCACCAATTCCATCGCTGCCCCACCCTCAGAAAGCGCTTCTGTTTCTTCCCGATCCAGGTGTTGAGCTCCAGCGATGTTGGCTTGGTTCCCAGGAATCCCTTCCTCATCAGGAGAACCCGAGGTCGGGGCGTCACCATCAGCCCTAGGACCGCTATCCCTGATAGTAGAGGAAAAATCTTTTTCACCTAAACTATTTACACTACCCTGGAATGCCCTCGTAGACTCAGTCTTCGGAGTAGAGGATGAAGAATCCAGTGCCGCCTCCATTTCCAGCTCATTGCCCAAAGGAGACCCAACCACCTCGTCACTCTTCACCTTTTCACCTACCACCGGCAATGTCCACTTGGTTTCGTGCGTATCCAGGCAGTAATAATATTGTCTCCCATCTTCATGGAGGTGCAATTCCCACATTGTGCCATCACACGCTTGGATCAGATGCTCGTCTTTCCGAAAACCGTCCCTTTCAGAAACCTGTCGCATCTCGTCCTCTTCTTCTGACAGCTGTCGCAACCGTTCAGCCTCCATCTGTAGGATCTCCTCCTCCCCCATGGCGTATTCAGCAGCAGGTGCAGCTTCAAAGCCGTCCGCACCCTTCTGTTTGTGACCGCTTCCACCACCTTGGGAACTCGAAGATGGACCCTTTTTGATCTTGTTCAACGGCCTCCTGGTCGCTTGTAGCACTTCTCCAATCAGATCGGTCTGAGACTCTTGGTCTACCATTCGACCCGAAGTCGAAGACGAACGGCTGGTACCCGTGTTTGTGTAACACTCGTAAAACAGTCACCTCCATTTCACGATCTATGCCACCAGTCGCATCCCAGTTCCTTTTTTCACCAGGCTTTGGCGGTACAGAAACAGCACGTCCTTCAGCTTCAGCATTGCTAACCATATCCCTATTGGGATTCATACCCACATTGGGGCTTTCTGCAACCAAGGCCTCTTCCAGATGTTCTTCAGCGTCGGGAATCACCTCTTCCAACACCGCTCTTTCACCCAGAGACTCAGCTGCACCATTTCCAGCTCCACCATCTTGTCCACCATCCGAGGCAAGTTGGAGCCATCGCTTCGGAGAAGGCATTGCTTCTTGATCCCAAAACCTTGAAAGAACACTTAACCGCAGGGAACCTAATTTGGGCTCATAACCTACGGGGGGACAACCAAGGAAGGAAATCAACTCCCCTAATCGCCCTGAACTTATATTTCCCAGATCGAACCAAGAAACAACCAAGAACACGGATAAGAGCAACCCAGGGGGGAAGGAAAGGGGGAAGGAATCCACACCCTTACCAAACCCTAAGAACCCAGGCACTTCTTTTTGAACTTGTGGCTTTCTGTTCAAGCCCATCTTGAGCCAAATACGATTACCGGGTTCATTAACCCTTCCAACTTCCAACACTAACTCCTTTTTACAATACCAATTGCAGCTCCGCATAGGGTTTAGGGTTTAGGGTGTAGCATTGGTCAGCTGAACGCAAAAGTGTGAAGACATGCCCACCCCGAGGCCACCCAAACAATACTCATCACGAAACCAAACCGGAGCCAGCCAAAGCCAAGCCAGCCATTCAAATTTCACATCATGTTCAGAGCACACTAAGATAAAACACTGCGAATGCTTGGGATATTTGCGAGTCGTGAACTCTTGCCGAACTTGAGGCGAGCTGTTGGCGATTTCTTGGGGGGGTCACTTGGGAACAGTGGCTGATTGGAACACTAGGAAGTCGGAGATCATCTGGGGCCAGAAGGCAGCATGTCGAGCACTGCCTGGGACATTTGCTACTTTGAGGGGGCGCCAAGGGTGTCCCTTGACTTCGGAGGTCACTTGGGGGCACAAGGCAAAGGACCCCCCCCCTCAGGTTTTGCGCAGGGGACGGTCTGGGCCGAAGGGCCCCCTCACAGAAAATTCAGGGCGTGAAGAGTCTGCCGGTTTTGCAAGAATCCCCCCCCACGCCGAAGCTCACTTGGCCAGAGAACGAAACTCACTAGAGCGGTCAAAGCGAGGGGTCGGACCTTTCAGGGCTTCCTGTCAGCTAGGGCCTTCTTTGGCAGCCTTCTGCCTACTGGGAGGGTTTAAGACCCTGCTGACTGGCACTGCCTCGGACATTTGCGACTTTGAGGGGGTGCCGAGGGTGTCCCTATTTCGGAGGTCACTTGGGGGCAGAAGGCAAAGGACCCACCCCTCAGGTTTTGCGCAGGGGACGGTCTGGGCCGAAGGGCCCTCTCACAGAAAGTTTCAGGGCGTGAAGAGTCTCCGCAATTGCAAAAATCGGTTCAGGGCCTTCTTTGGCAGCTTTCTGCCAGTGGACACTCATGAACACCATAGCGCCCCGCGAACAGCGCGAACAACGCGAACAGCGCGAACAGCGCGAACAGCGCGAACAGCGTGAACAGCGCGAACAGCGCGAACAGCGCGAACACCGCGAACAGCGCGAACACCGCGAACACCGCGAACACCGCGAACACCGCAAACAGCGGGACACCGCGAACACCACGAACTGCGTGAACAGCGTGAACAGCGCGAACAGCGCGAACAGCGCGAACAGCGCGAACGCGTGAACAGCGTGAACAGCGTGAACAGCGGGAACACCGCGAAACACCACGAACAGCACCATAGCGCCCCGCGAACAGCGCGAACAGCGCGAACAGCGCGAACAGCGTGAACAGCGTGAACAGCGCGCACAGCGCGAACAGCGCGAACAGCGCGAACAGCGTGAACAGCGCGAACAGCGCGAACAGCGCGAACAGCGCGAACAGCGCGAACACCGCGAACACCGCGAACACCGCGAACAGCGGGAACACCGCGAACACGACGAACAGCACCATAGCTCCCCGCGAACAGCGCGAACAGCGCGAGCAGCGCGAACAGCGCCAGCAGCACGAACAGCGCGAACAGCGCGAACAGCGTGAACGCTGAACAGCGTGAACAGCGCGAACAGCGCGAACAGCGCGAACAGCGCGAACACCGCGAACACCGCGAACACCGCGAACAGCGCGAACAGCGGGAACACCGCGAACACCACGAACAGCACCATAGCGCCCCGCGAACAGCGCGAACAGCGCGAACAGCGCGAACAGCGTGAACAGCGTGAACAGCGTGAACAGCGCGAACAGCGCGAACAGCGCAAACAGCGCGAACACCGCGAACACCGCGAACACCGCGAACAGCGCGAACAGCGGGAACACCACGAACACCACGAACAGCACGAACAGCACCATAGCGCCCCGCGAACAGCGCGAACAGCGCGAACAGCGCGAACACCGCGAACACCGCGAACAGCGTGAACAGCGCGAACAGCGCGAACACCGCGAACACCGCGAACACCGCGAACAGCGGGAACACCACAAACGCCGCGAACGGCGCGAACGGCGCAAATAACACCGCGAACACCGTGAACAGCGCGAACAGGGCAACGGAGCGTTCATAAGTCCCAGTGGAAGGGTTTGAGGCGACCCTGCTTAAGGCCCCTACTCGCTGGAAGGGTTTTAAGGCCCCCCTGACTGGGAGGGTTAAGGTCCTACCAAGGGTTTCAGGCAGGGCCAGGGCCAGGGCCAGGACCAAGGCCAGGGCCAGGCTCAGGGCCAGCTAGGGCCAGGCAGGGCCCAACCCAAAGCCAGGAGGGGGCCGGCCAAAGCCCAAGAGGGCCAGGGCCAGGGCTAGTGCCAGGGCCAGGGTGAGGGTCAGGGGCCGCCACGAATTGAAAAAGGACCCCCCCTTCTGGGGTTTAGGGTACTAATATTTATCTGAGACGAGCTCAGGAGTGTGCCTGGCAGGCTCTGCAGCCTAGCAGAGCCTGCCGTGGTCTCGCTGAGCGCTCAACTGCGCCCGCCTACCCCAACAGAGGTGAGAGGGGTGGCGGTAGGGTTTAGGGTTTAGGGTTAGGGTTTAGGGTGTAGGGTTCGCCAGCGCAGCTGGCGCCCCGGTCAATTCAGCGGGTAAAGACCCCCCCTCCCCCCAGGAACCAACCCAGGACCCCAACATTTTTCTAAACCCGATTTGAGTTTTCCTTCGCCAATCCCAGATTTTCTAAACCCGATTTGAGTTCCGAGCCCGGGAAACCCGCCCAGTGGCCAACATCCACCCCTCCAGTGTGGATGTTGGCCCAACTTCCACCCCTCCAGTGTGGATGTTGCCCCAACATCCACCCCTCCAGTGTGTATGTTGGGTGTGGATGTTGGCCCAACATCCACCCCTCCAGTGTGGATGTTGGCACTTCCACCCCTCCAGTGCGGATGTTGGCCCAACTTCCACCCCTCCAGTGTGGATGTTGGCCCAACTTCCACCCCTCCAGTGTGGAGGTTGGCCCAACATCCACCCCTCCAGTGTGGATGTTGGCCCAACATCCACCCCTCCAGTGTGGATGTTGGCCCAACATCCACCCCTCCAGTGTGGACGTTGGCCCAACATCCACCCCTCCAGTGTGGATGTTGGCCCAACATCCACCCCTCCAGTGTGGATGTTGGCCCAACATCCACCCCTCCAGTGTGGATGTTGGCCCAACATCCACCCCTCCAGTGTGGATGTTGGCCCAACATCCACCCCTCCAGTGTGGATGTTGGCCCAACATCCACCCCTCCAGTGTGGATGTTGGCCCAACATCCACCCCTCCAGTGTGTATGTTGGCCCAACATCCACCCCTCCAGTGTGGATGTTGGCCCAACATCCACCCCTCCAGTGTGGATGTTGGCCCAACATCCACCCCTCCAGTGTGGATGTTGGCCCAACTTCCACCCCTCCAGTGTGGAGGTTGGCCCAACATCCCCTCCAGTGTGGATGTTGGCCCAACATCCACCCTCCAGTGTGGATGTTGGCCCAACATCCACCCCTCCAGTGTGGATGTTGGCCCAACATCCACCCCGCCAGTGTGGATGTTGGCCCAACTTCCACCCCTCCAGCTTCCACCCCTCCAGTGTGGATGCTGGCCCAACTTCCACCCCTCCAGTGTGGAGGTTGGCCCAACATCCACCCTTCCAGTGTGGATGTTGGCCCAACATCCACCCCTCCAGTGTGGATGTTGGCCCAACATCCACCCCTCCAGTGTGGATGTTGGCCCAACATCCACCCCTCCAGTGTGGATGTTG
>CAJNDS010000470.1:0-131324 GCA_905221605.1 Symbiodinium natans | reverse complement strand
GACGCCCGACGCCCGACGCACGACGCACGACGCACGACGCACGTCGCAAGACGCACGACCCACGACGCGCGACGCGCGACGCGCGACGCACGACGACGACGCCCGACGACGACGACGACGACACCCGACGACGACCACGACGACGACGACGATGACGACGACGACGAACGACGCACGACGCACGACGCACGACCCACGACGCACGACGCACGACGCACGACGGACGACGCACGACGGACGACGCACGACGGACGACGCACGACGGACGACGCACGACGGACGACGCACGACGGACGACGCACGACGGACGACGACGACGACGACGACGACGACGACGACGACGACGACGACGACGACGACGACGACGACGACGACGACGACGCACGACGACGACGACGACGACGACCTGGTAATGCCAGGTAATGCGCTTTGTAATGCCATAAAACAAAGCACGCTCGTAATATCCTGGTAATGCCAGGTGATGCGCTCATCTTGGAAGTGAAGTAAAAGTCCTGTTTAATATTTTAGCTTTGTAATGCCACAAAACAAAGCGCGATTGAAAACAATGAAAGCATGCAATGAAAGCATGCAGCAACATGGCAAATGATCAACGCCTGAACTCAACGGTTCAAGCGGTCAACAATGCTTCGACATTTTCGGCCACCCAGCACCCTAAATTTTCCGGAAATTTAGGGAGCTGGGCCGTGGCTTCTGAACATGATCAGGCTGCATCCGTTTCCTAAATTTCCTGAAAATTTTGGGTGTGTAAATTTTCGGAAAATTTAGGAAAGCGATGAAGCAAATTTTCCGGAAATTTAGGGACCGAGGCTTCGGGCTACCCGGAACCAGAAATTTTCCAGAAATTTAGGGGAGCGAATCCGGCTTGCGGCCGTCGAAGAGGCCCAGCCATTCAAAGGGCACAGCCCAAGCCCCAAAATTTCCCGGAAATTTTGGGTCCCGGGTAGGCCAAAGCGGCTTGCTCGCCGGGGTCCAGAAATTTCCGGAAAATTTTGGGGCTGGGGCACTCCGAAGCGTGACGCACCGCATAGGGCTGGTTTGACCGTAGCGTTTTATAGAGTAGATTTCGATAAATTCATTAGAATTGTTTATATTCATCGACGAAGGAATATCATATTTGAGAAGAATAGAATCATGATATTCAATCTCTAAAGACGAATGATATGGATAATGATTTCAATTAGAATCTTGTATCGGATAAAATCAACCTCAACCCAAAAAACATCGATTGCAGTGGCTCTGAAACACTGGGCTGCGCTTTTTCACTCTCAAAACAGCATGTTTGGCCAGCACTTGGCTAGAGGCCGGCCGTGAGAACTCAATGGAACCGCCAATCTGTAGCTAACCGTTGAACTGAATAACGGATAGGAGAAGCGGCACTCCTGCCAGAAAACTTTGCATCTGCCTCACAGCTCGTCCTCACAGTGGGTCTTGATGGTCACATCTGAGGTAGCATAGGTCACGCAGGTCAAGCCTGCGGAAGGCGTTTTGCTTTTGGCGGTGGCAAGTTTAGCGTTCGAACCCTTGCTTATCTTGGAGAGTTTTGTGTTGGCCGGGCGCTATCAACAACAAGAGGGAACACAAAGGTTAAGTTCTCGTATTTGAAGCTAACAGTTCCCGTACTGGCTAAGCAAAGGAGCAGAAGCCGTCGCTCATCTGGTCATCGTCCAGGAAGGCCTGGTCACTCTGGTCGATTTCGCCCGACAGGACCTTGCCAGCGCAGCTGGAGCAAGAGCCAGCGCGGCAGGAGTAAGGCAGCTCGATTCCTTCCTCCTCAGCCTGATCCAGGATGTACACGTCTTCCGGACACTCGATGGTCGAGGTGCCATCCGGCGTCTCCAGAGTCACCTCGCGGCATCATTAGGAATCACCATGAAATTTCCTGTCGGAGAAGGCTGAACTGCGAGAGAAAAAGAGAAGAGCCTGTGCCGAGATACACAAACGGTTCCCGCAGAAACACCGAATGACACAAGAGCAGTTCGTGCGTTCAAAAAAAAATGGATGCCATGGTCTGAACGTGGTCACCTTGAAGTGCGCCGGGACTCCTGGGCGTGCTGGCACGGTGTTCACGATGGCCGGCACTTGCCCAGCGGCGAGAGCACCGCCCGACAGCGCCTGGCAGCCCATGTGGACACTCTGCTGCGGTGCCACGAACGTCGGCGAGCTCGCTGCCCAGAAGCTGCGCAGCACAGCGGCGCAGCAGGCAGCGGCGACGAGCACGGTCAAAGTACGACTCTGGGAAGCCATGGCGTCCAAAGTGGCCACTAGTTCCAGGCGCGGATGCTCAGACACACATGCGGCTGCAAGGACCATGCAAGCTCGAAGCCAAGCGCATCAACAAAAAACATCATCGATTGCAGTGGCTCTCAAACACTGGGCTGCTCGTTTTCACTGTCAAGACAGCATGTGTTGCCAGCACTTGGCCAGAGGCCGGCCGTGAGAACTCGATGGAACCGCCGATCTGTAGCTACCCGTTTAACTGAATAACGGACAGGAGAAGCGACACTCCTGCTGGAACAAATCGTGGCCTGTCTTGAGCAGACCTGAGCTACTTCCAAAATGTCCAAAATCGGTGTTACTACTCCCAAGGTAAGCCCTCCTGGCATTGAAACGTTGCCAAAGACATCTCAGCCTTCCACAGAGATACTGGTCTTCTGAGTTGCGCTTTGCAGTTTCCCTTTCTTTGAGCCCCTTACAAATGCGCGACTCTGCCGGCTTCTTTGAATGTTCTAAAATGTATGTCGGAGTACAATGCGTGCTCGACCGAGTGGTTTGGGTTGGTTCCTGTTTTTTCCCTACCTTGCGAAGGAAAAATATTCAGGCAGCAGCTTCGACAAGTCGTTCCATATTATAATTATGTTAATATTCTGCAATTTGTATACAATATAAAGTGTAATGTGTATGCATCTTTTGCAGACTCTACAGAATGCTTCGCCCAACAGCACTGTGCCCGCTTTTCCGTGAGCTCAAACGACGAACTGCGGAATCGGCGACCTGCTCAGGTCGCCTCTCCAAACGTCCGCAGCATAGCCCACGTCTTCCCAAAAGTTGCAATGGGCGTCCTGGGTTTCGACTGGCTGGTTTTTCCTAGGGAATGGGGGAATGAGGTACCCTAGATAATCCTTTCAAGGGTATATATAGGGCCCTATATAATCCTTTCAAGGTTATACAAAGGCCCCATACCCTACATAATCCTTAAAGGGTATATACAGGGCCCTAATTCCCGACTAAGAACCAGGGTTTCAAAGGGCATAGCATAGGTTCTCCCACCTCCTGCCTCCACTTAAAACTCTCTTGGGTGTAGGGTTTCGGGCCTCTAGGCTACTCTTCGGGTTTAGGGTTTAGGGTTGAGGCCCGCAAAATTCAACCAGGAGTCGCAGGCTTGGTGTCAAAATCTTTAAGGGTCAGAGTCAGCGCTGGGTGGAGCTGGGAGATTCATTACGCAAGCCAGGAACAGCACGGGGCCTGCAACTGGTGAGTTCTCTAAAACGAGGGTCGTTTTGGGGGCCCTCATTACAGAGACACTGCATTCTGTTGGGGGGCCCAGCAAAGGATGCTTTTTTGAGTAAAACTGCACACCTGCTGCTGCCAAGCATCGTGGTATCTCTGCAGCGTGGAATTGCCAGAGATGCTCCATCGCCTGCTTACATCCTGGCACACAGCAGAAGGCGTTCTCAAGGGACTTAAGGAGGGACCCTTGTAAGGGACTTCAGGGGCAATGTAGGGACTACTTCGGGACTACATAATAAGGTGTTTGTATATACTGTATACATATATCTAGGGGATGTAGGGGAACAAAATTAAGGGTCCCCTTTGGGGGCCCTTCTTCAGGAGCTTTGGCATGGTTTGGAATCGAAGGGTTCTGCAGGGATGGCTGCCGTCTCACGAGCAATCGTTACAAATTGCAGTCCCTCGCAAATTAGGGTTTAGGGTTTAGGGTTAAATATTAAAAAGAGCTCCAGGATCGAACCGCAAAGAGCTCAGCCCGCTGTGAAGGAAGCGCCAGTGGTCTCCCAATCCAGAAGCCAACCGCTTTGGCTGTAACAGACCCTGAAAACCCTAAACCCTAAACCCTAAACCCTAAACCCTAAACCCTAAACCCTAAACCCTAAACCCTAAACCCTAAACCCGCCATGTTCAAAAGCTTGGGAGTCCCCGTAGGGCCCTAAGGGGTGAAGCCTTCTGCATCATCTTGCTCTAAACTCAGCTGAACTCCAAGACGCTAGACCCTAAACCCTAAACCCGAAACCCTAAACCAACCCTATAGACCCTAAACAAGAAACCCTAAACCCTTAAACCTCTTTACAGCAGGAACCTCTTTACAGCAGGCCTCGGGAAGCGGCAACCCTTAAACCCTAAACCAACCCTACAGACCCTCAACAATGAACCCTAAACCCTGAACCCTTGTCGTGCGGCCATGCGGGGGGTCTCGGGCTGAGAGCCTCGGAGCCGTTGTACTGCACGAAGTCCGACTGTCTCCCCGAAGCGAAGCGGATGATCGCTCGCGCGTAGTGTCCTGATCTCTTCACGATGCGGTGGGCAACGGCTGAGGAGACTCAGAAGTCTTGCTGGTGCTTAGTAGGGCCCTCTATCCCCATATATATATATATATATATATATATATATCTCCCTCTCTTTCTCTCTACGCTTTAAAGAATTATGTAGGGAACCTGCTTC
This sequence comes from Symbiodinium natans, assembly GCA_905221605.1. Lineage (NCBI taxonomy): Eukaryota > Dinophyceae > Suessiales > Symbiodiniaceae > Symbiodinium > Symbiodinium natans. The sequence continues at coordinate 126,629 of CAJNDS010000470.1, read as the reverse complement.
CCCCCATTCCCTACTAAAGAACCAGGGGCAAATAGCCAGAAGTATGGCTACACGTAGTTAAGGTTGTCAGGAACAGTTACGCTTCTCGAGGGATACGCCCGAGAGTAATGAGAATGGCTTCTGTTGTGATGCTGGAACGAAGACATGAGACGAGACCTCGACTTTTCGTTGCAAAATCCTGGTTTGTCTAATTCTGAGTCTGGGCGATGCTTAAGGTGACCGACTTGAGCTAATCAACAGTTGTACTGTCCACTCCCAAACGCATCCTAAACCCTAAACCCTAAACCCTAAACCCTAAACCCTAAACCCTATCAATGCCATCCGGCCACAGGGTGCATTGAAGAAAAAGTCCAGCCAGGACGCGGGCAGAAGTTCAGACTTCAAGATCCGATATTGTTCGAACCCCGACCCTAGCCCCTCTGAAATATATGATGTAAGGGCTTTGGGGTTTAGGGTTTAGGGTTTAGGGTTTTGATGTTACCAACATCTCATCGAATGATTTGACGGCTTCTTCTCCCCAAGAGGCTTGCAAGCTTCGACTCGGCATCGCTGGCGTAGAAGAGCTGGGTGCCTTGACTCTCGAAGTGCTGAACTGCCCGAATTCAATGAACATCAGAACATGAAACGACTGAAAAGGAATACCTGAGGCAGGACAAACTAACAGCCACTGCCAAGACAGCGGCCACTGCACCAGAAACAGCAAGACGAGGGCCACAGCAACAGCAAGAAGACTCGCAGCAACGATAATGGCGACGGCCACAAAGAATACGACTCCCGGTCCTCCCTACGGGACAGTACTAAGACCGGAGCTACGAAGAACGACAAGCAACAACACTGCCATGGATGCAGTGGCGTCGCGCTGGGTCATCCGTGGCGAAGTTGGGATCTGGTAAAGTATGTCGGCCTTTGATGTGGTGTCAAGCAACGTCTGGCATCCTACGAGTAGCCTTAACCCTAAACCCTATAGACCCCTAAACCCTAAACACCCTAAAGGGAAGGCGGCAGAACTGGGCCTGTACGTTTTGAGGTTTCATGATCCGTCAACCCGAACTCCTCATATTCGCAACCCGGAGTCAAGGCTTGTTTCCCCGGAGGTCGCATCCTGGTCATTCCTCTAGATCCTAAACCATAAACCCTAAACCCTCAACCCTAAGATACCTCCTTGGTAATTTCGGGCCCGGGAGGGGCTGCGGGCTGCGCGACCAAGTAGCCGCGTGACACGAGGCTCCGGCCGGTGGGCCCTCGACACAGAGCCTCGAGCTCACAGCGCACGGCGCAAGGTTCTGTCCGAATAATGTGGCTGCTACTGCTAGCTGCAAATTTGAGCCTTTTTGCTTCGGGCTCCTGTTGCAGCTTGCCTGTGACAGAGGTTGTTCAGGTGATGTCATGCGAGCCGGATGACTTCGTCAAAAACCCTAAACCCCAAACCTGAACCCGTTTGACTTCGCACGAAAGCCGCAATCCCGACCCCGGACGTTCGGGCTCTGGGTGCCTTCCAGGATTGCGCTTCCACTTGCAAACCGCCCCGAAGCAAGGACCGCGTCTATGGGTCCAAAAATAATTTAAAATATCTGTGAAAGGTACATATTGAAAGTTCTAATGCATGATGGGACCCCCCCCAACCCGAGTCCCTGAGTGGCGTCTACAAACAGGGACTGCAACTGTTGCTTTGGAAAACCCTAAACCCTAAACCCTAAACCCTAAACCGGCAGAGTGCCAGCCAAGTTGTAAAACTAGGTTGGCCCCTTGAACACCTCTGAGCAAAATCCTACTAGTAAATATAATCCTCTTGAACCCAATACAGTAAACTCCAAAAAGTTGGAACATCCTTCTCCACATGCCCCAAAGGGTATACCAAACAGAATCCCAGCTCTAATCATCCTTAAACCATGTTCCAACTTTCTGGAGTTTCCCCTAAGGGAAAATACAACATGTCCCAGGGGTGGAAAGGCCCTTCTATACAAGACTCACAAAAGGAACACTGGAACGCCGGAGGGCGAGTTCAAGTGCATCTGGCTGCTGTGCGGCTGCAGCATGAAAGTAGACCTGGGCGCCCGCGGGGATTCTACCGAATGGCCGCAACTTTACAGCCGGTTTCGTGCTTTGGGACCGGATGCCTTTCCTGAAGGAGCCAAGCTTCATCCGCCACAAACTCGAACCCTCGCATGGTTCTCGACTAGCTGGCCCCACATCGAAGCCGTCGACATCAAAGCTTAACCCAGCATGAACCTGAAGCTGTGGTTCAGCCTTGCCCCTGTCTCAAGCTTGTCAGATCGCATCGAGGCCACAACCTAAACCCCAAAACCCACTCTAAACCGGAAGCTCGAAACCCTAAGCCCGAAGCCCTTGACTTAAGGCCACCTTCGAAGGCATCCCCGTCACGCCGACTCCTCGACCACCCCTCTGAGAAACCTTCAGCCTTTCTGGTTCTGAGTGGGGAATCGGGGGAATCGGGGAATGAGGTACCCCATATCCCCCCTGCAAAAAGCCTTTATAAGGGACTGTATAGGGCAACCTATATCCCCCTATACATAGAGCCGTGAGGGGATTGTATAGGGTACCAAATTCCCCTAAACCCTGCTAAGAACCAGGGGGCTCATAGAGTTTCCGTGCCCTTTTTGGGGGCCCCTAGTGCTTTAGGGGAATTCTTTGGGTTCCCAACTTTTGGGAAAATGTCCATATGGTGACTTCGCAATCCCGCAAATAGAGTAAGAGGTAGGTAGATACAGCCGGCAATAGTTCCAATATCCTGCTTCTTCGCAGCTCTAGCGATTTTTTGTCACCTGAATCCAGTCGAGCAGCAGATACGTGTCGCTCCGCGCCGCGAGCGCCCGCGCGGCGTAGCGGACGTAGCATGTCATCAGCGCATCCTTCGGTGCTTACCCTAAGGGTCCATGCTCCTTTTTAGTAGGGTTTAGGGTTTAGGGTTTAGGATTTAGGGTTTAGGGTTTAGGGTTTAGGGTTTAGGGTTTGTGGTTTAGGCTTATGTACTTGGGCTCTAAAGTCCCCAGATAGGAGGTACTTTAAGGGCCCAAGAATTCCCAATCTCGGTACATGGACCCTCGGGTTTGTGGCGCTGCGTCACCGGTCAGGGACATAGCAAGCAGCTTAGAAGCATAGATGGTTTCAAAGAGTGTAACCACCACTGTTGAGGTGTTTGTTGAGATTAGGCCCTCAGTTGACATGAAACTGTCTAGGTCAGTCGTCTACCCTAAACCCTAAACCCTAAACCTGCTGCCAGTTCCAGGAGGCTTGGGGTTTCGCGTCTCAGTATTAGCTGCGGGCTCAAGATGGAAGAGGTCGCGGGCTTCAACGTCTTGGAAAGGGAACAAGCTCCACAGCCCAATTCGCCCGGTTCGCAACCCCAGATTCCAAAGCCTTCTATTCCAAAACCCGAAAAATCCCAGTCGAAACCCTCAAAGCGCACAAAACCTATAAACCCTAAACCCTAAACCCTAAACCCTAAACCCTAAACCCTAAACCCTAAACCCTAAACCCTAAACCCTAAACCCAAACCCTAAACCCTAAACCCTAAACCCTACGTAAACCCTAAACCCTAAACCTACAAAAGCCCCCGCGATCTGCTCCAGGCACTGTGGTTACCACCGCAGCTCGGCGAGCCGGGGGCAGGGCCGAGCTGTCTGGTGAAGCAGCATAGTGCGCTGCCACCTCGGTGGTTTAGGGCAATAGGTTGTTCAGGAGATGCAGGTGACTAGCAAAGTGGTGTCAGGGTCCGCTCCATGGGGCGAGGATCTAAGGCCTTACTTCCTGCTTCTATGGCACCCTCTGCCTAGACATGCATATCTTTTGCTTGGTGTAAGTCACCGATATAGGAATCGCTTGTAAGTGCCTCGGAAGTACCAGTAGGTTGTACGGCAAGGGGATACGATGTAAGCACCATGTAAGCGCCATGTAGGTACCATGCAAGCACCATGTAAGCGCAATATAAGCACCATGTGATAAGAACGCTATGTGAGCACCGTGTATGTACTATGTATGTAGGCACCATGAAAGCACGATGTAAGCACCATGTAAGCACCAAGCACTTGTAAACACCATGTAAGTACTATGCAAAGTGGCTCGCGCCTGCCCCTATGTTGGAAACACCTGGTTCCGAACACCCCGACTGATGAAGACCTCCCAACTACTGCACACGCGCGCAGACAGCTTGTCTCACATGTGAGCCTTGAGTGACAGAGATCAAAAAATCTTTGCTTACATTGACATTGTAGCGATACCAGACTGCGAGTCACCAGCAGCTGGCTTGGATATAGAGTTTGCAATATAAACCTGCTAGGGTTTAGTTTAAGGCTCGAGGGTTGATAGGGTTTTTTGCCACCCGCCGAGCTGATGTACTACAGGGACGATCTCAGAGGACGATGCTGACCGCTTCACCCTTCATAGGGTTTAGGGCTTTAGGGTTTACGGTGGTTTTGGGATTTTGGGCTCGGGGGTTTACGTTTGGCTTTGGGATTTTGTTAGGGGTTCATGTTTATGGACGTGGCATTTAGGTTTCATGACTCAACATGTTCTCGGCGCAAGTTGAGGCTCTAGGACATTGGGATACTGGGTTGAGGCAGAGGGTTGGGGTCTAAGCTGCAAACCCTAAACCCTAAACCGCTGGAACGCCTGAATTGGGTCTGATGATCATCAGAGCCACGGGATTTGGGTTTAGGGTTTAGGGCTTAATTTTGTACAAAAAGTTGTTGTTCAGGAGGACTTGAATTGCAGACTGTTTTGTCGGTTCTAAGAGCCTGAAGGCGCGGCACTCTCTGCCCTTTGTCATCAACCCTAAACCCTAAACCCTATGTAAACCCTAAACCCTTCGTTGGGCTCAGGGGTTGTCATCTTTGGGATTTCAAGGGCTCTCATCTCGCTCCGATGGTACTTTGCAGTGCCTGACCAAAAGGCTTTGCAGCATGTTTAGGCTTTTCAGAACCGGAATTCCCAGAAACCCTAAACCCGAAACAGCCTAAGTCCAGCACCTTTGGCCCTAAGCCCTATAAGCCCTAAGCCCTAAACCCTAAACCCCCAACCCCCTTAACCTGCAGGGAACTTCAGGGGGATTGACGAATGGCCTTGTCCGCGCGCTCGCGGAACACGATCCGCAGCGTCTCGTGGTAGGATGGCCAGTTGTCGCCAAGCCTCACAGGATGGCACGGGACGTCTGAGTTTAGGGTTTAGGGTTTAGGGTTTAGGGTTTAGGGTTTAGGGTTTAGGGTTTAGGGTTTAGGGTTTAGGGTTTAGGGTTTAGGGTTTAGGGTTTAGGGTCTCACGTGAAATTGAATCCAAAGACTACAGGGCCTCCTCGGTGGCACGTTAAGCAAGCACCCCTTGTTGAACCTTGAAAAACCCTAAACCCTAAACCCCTGAAACGGAAACCCTAAACTAACTTCCCGTCACGCAAGGCTAAGTCTTGCTGCGGCATACTGTGGATCGAACAGCTCGGCCGTTTTTTATCTGTTTATTTTGTGTTTTTTCTTTAGGGTTGAGGGTACCTTGCAACATACACACACATCCCTGAAACCTTTAGAACCAACTTCAAGATGCCCAAGACTTCAAAGGATTCTAGTCGCTAGCACGCTCTGACACTACTTTAAGCTCGCGACCATCTAACGAAATCCCGCAACTCTGCAGGCGCGAAGCTCTGCATGCGCGAAGTTCAGAGAGAGTCCCCTAAACCCTAAACCCTAAACCCTAAACCCTAAACCCTAAACCCTAAACCCTAAACCCTAACCCTAAACCCTAAACCCTAAACCCTAAACCCTAAACCCTAAACCCTAAACCCTAAACCCTAAACCCTAAACCCTAAACCCTAAACCCTAAACCCCACCGAGTTACCTCATGAGCTCCGTGGGAACGAAGGCCAAGGTCTCGTTGGTCACCGAGCTCAGGATGGTGGGCACCTTCGGGCGTTCGGGCGTCAACCCTCAACCCTAAACCCTAAACCCTAAACCCTAAACCCTCAACCCTAAACCCTAAACCCTAAACCCTAAACCCTAAACCCTAAACCCTAAACCCGAAACCCGAAACCCGAAACCCGAAACCCTAAACCCTGAACCCTGAACCCTAAACACTATAAACCCTACTTCGGGATTCCGAAGAGGCTTGGCTTGCGAGCTTGCTTCATTCTGCCACCCTCCTAGCTGACCCCGTGTCAGGCTTTAGGGTTTAGGGTTTAGGGTTTAGGGTTTAGGGTTTAGGGTTTAGGGTTTAGGGTTTAGGGGCTGAAAGTGTAGAAGGTTGGGAGCTCACGGCCTGTGGAGCTTGGGGTCATCTGGAACTTTACTGCTGTCCTGACCCCTTTTTTGCCACTGGACTGAAGGCAAGCCAGACCCAAAACCCTAAACTGTACTGAAGACCCCGGGGGCAAAGGAGAATGCTCCAAGTCTGCTCTTGTCTCCGCAAGACGGCTTCCCTGCTGCCAAACTCCCAAACCCTCATGGGTTCAGGGTTTAGGGGTTAGGGTTGAGGGTGTAGGGTGAACCTGACATCCCCAAGCCCAAAACGCCCAATAAAAAAGGCTTGGCCTAGCTGCTGAGTACCCTGCGCCAAAAAGGCTAACCTCGCAATTCTGGTTGGGTGATGTCGACCCCACAAAGGTTCAAGGTTAACTACTCAGCTACTAAGAAACTCTAAACCCTAAACCCTAAACCCTAAACCCTAAACCTGAACCCTTTTGCACTTCGCCCTTAAAACAGACGAATTGGGGCCTTGTTGTACTTCCCCTGCTGCATTGCATCCAGCGGATTGAGGGGCAAGGTCTCCGAGTCGAGGATGGGCATCCTCATGGTGCCCCGGCGCAGATTTTCTGCGCATTTCTTCAGGGGTTTTCGCGTAGGGTTTAGGGTTTAGGGTTTAGGGTTTAGGGTTTAGGGTTTAGGGTTTAGGGTTTAGGGTTTAGGGTTTAGGGTTTAGGGTTTAGGGTTTAGGGTTTAGGGTTTAGGGTTTAGAGGGATCTTGCTTAGGGTTTGGGGCTCTGGCTGCCAAGACCAGAGTCCCTCTCCACAATTTATGTTTGGGGGTTTAGGGCGTGCAGCTTTTTTCGGCGTGGCACTCAGTTGGGTTTTCTTGCCCAATGGAGGGGATAGCAAGCAAGCACCAAGGCAAAATCTATGTCCCTAGTTGCAAATAAAGGTTACAGGTTACCTACTCAGCTACTAAGTATCCTTCCGTCCGGAGCAAATGGGGGCTACTTCAGAACTCCTCTCCGACCCGGCATCAGCAGCAGTACTTTCGGCAGCAGGGTGACTGCACGTTGCTATGGATTCGTAGAGTCGTGAGCCAGCTAGTGCCAAACTGACATGCCAAACCCTAAACCCCCTAAACCCTAAACCCTAAACCCCAAAGCCTAAACCCTAAACCCCAAACCCCAAACCCCAAACCCCAAACCCCAAACCCTAAACCCTAAACCCTAAACCCTAATCTAAAACAGCAGCCAAGTCTCCAAGCTAGCATGTTGGCACTCTCCGTCCAAGGGGCGGTGAGGTGCCGCAGGTATTCAGGCCTTTGGCCACTTGGAGGTTGCCCTAAACCCTAAACCCTAGACCCTAAACCCCAAACCCCAAACTTACAGGTTGTCAAAAGTAGGGTTCTCTAAGTACCCAGAGTAGGGTTATAGGTATAGTTGCCATACCTATAACCCTCCTGATACCCTCAGGTTCTGGGACTTCATGGTCTTTGAACCCTAAAATTCTAAGGGCTTAGGGGTTAGGGACAGGGTTTCGGGTTTAGGGCTCTCAAATTGGGGTTTCTGGGCCTAAGGGCCTTCTTATGTGAGGATTTTGGGCTATGTTGAGCCTGAGGGAAAGCTTTCTGCTCTCACATTTCACGCTTTAAAACCCTAAACCCGAAACCCGAAACCCTAAACCCTTAGGTTCATGTCTGACTTAGGAAACGAGTTTCAGGCTATCGTGCTTGGATTCTCTGCCTTGACTTCGCTGGGTGCAACGGGGTTCGGATGGAGGATTTAGGACTAAGCAGGTAGTTGTTTGATTGGACTCCCCTTGAAAAGGGGGGGGCTAAACCCTAAACCCTAAACTCTACGTAAACCCTAAACCCTAGACCCTAGACCCTAAACCCTAAACCCTAAGCCCAAATCCTAGCATTCTGGACAAGGTTTCAGGGGCAGGACCGCATCGAAGCACAGGAAATGCCACAACAGCACACTGGAATTTTGTGCGTTTATTGGGGCACTAGAGTCCTTTAATGTGCTCCTTTAGCACATACACTTAACACGCTAAAAGACCATGTAATTTGGTCAAATTGTAAGGAGCGAAGAGACGCACGAACTTAATAGGGCTTTTCTTCGGGGCGTTCTTTGTATTATCTCTTTATGCGCCCCTTAAACACTATTATCTTCTTCAACTGATCTCAACAGACACACAAGTGAATGACATGAACGCGAGATCTGTGAACTAGCGAAAGAAAGAAGATACTAGGGGGAAAAACCCCATGAAGTTCTCCAATTTCACGCGCTAGCTTGCAAATTTGGTTATTTGATGTATGGGCTTTTAGTACCTTACCTTCGGTCACGTCCTCGCACCCCAAAACATGATCAATATGAAATGGCAAGCGAACGTGCGTGCGATTCTAATCTGATTATTAATAGGTTTTTTGTGGACAGGTAAGGTGTCATGAGACTGATGGTGCACGAAAGGAAACATAAAGGTTAACTGCTCTCTCCCTATCACACCTTGAGACCCTGTTAACGCCAGGTCTGGATAACACTCGTCTTTTCATGAGTCTTACCGCTGGAGCTAGAACTAGATGCATGAGTCTTAGTAGGGCGTGTGTTCACATTGCTCACCCAGTTCTTGCATCAGTTTCCATCTTTTCAAGGGTTTTCCGGGTGTAAAACAAAGGACGCATGACCTTGCCCTCTTGTCCGCCGTTCAACCTGCTCATAGAAAGGGTCTTTACAGGGAGTGAACACACCATTAATAGGTAATGAACGAGTGAAACAAGTGAAGCACGCAGGATTTATAAGGTGAGAACGAAGACGAAGTGAATTCACTGATGCAGCACTGATGCATCGGTTCCATACCCTAGGCCTTACGGGTACATTCAAGCTCCTGCCCCTAACCCGCTCAATCAAGCGAATGCTAGGCCCTAAGCCATATAAACCCTAAACCCTAAACTTCTGTTACATGATGTTTTACCCTAAATCCTAGTCCGAAACATTCCCACCGCTGAAGCAACAGCAAGCGGCGCGATGTCAGCGTCGCGAAGGGCGAAAGCCGGTCGCCGGAGAAGACATGAGGTGACCTCAGCTCTGTCCTACCATAAAACCGGCGGAGGTTTTTTTTTTTAAAGAAGGTTTGGCCGAAACAACTTTCTATTTTCTTAAATAGTTTGGCCAAGCCTTTGGCGGGTCAAGCTCGCGGGGGCTTCGAAATTGTAGGGTCCTGTTTTGCGTCAAGCCATTCGGGGATGACAATTTGTAGGGTCCTTCTTTGCATTGGCATTCCGATTTGTAAGGTTCTTCTTGGCTTTAAGCTATTGGGGAACTGCAATTTGTAGGGTCCTTCTTTGCAAAAAGCTAAGGGAGTTGCACTTCACAGAGTCTTGCTGCTTCAAGCTATATTGGGGAGTTGCAATTCCTGTGTTGGGTCAAGCTATTGAGGACTTCGAAATTGTAGGGTCCTGTTTTGCTTCAAGCTAATGGGGGATTTCAATGTGTAGTCAAGTATATTCCCCTGTTGTGCGTGAAACATTGGGGAAATTTGCAAGGTCCTTCTTTCAAGTATATGCACCTGTTTGGCGTCAAACTAGTAGGGAACTGCTACGGCCGAGGTCTAAACCCTGGAGTCGTTGCTTTTGAGCTCTGCAGCCACGCATAGGATTTGGTCCATTTTCTTTTTTCTTCTAGGAAGCCTCCATTCCCTCCCAGGACCCAAACCATAAACAATGGACCCAGCATAGGCGCGATACAGGAATTTGTTTAGGCCAGTGTGGTTATCTTACACACCCGGTACAAAACAGACGTAGTTAACGAACCAGTTGTGCCCCCCAGCTATCAGCCCATCGGCAAGCGCAGTACTTTCTGAAGCTTCTTCAGGAACCCGAAATCCAAGCAACCCGCTCAACCCACCTGGCATCGGCCAAAGCAAGCAGCAGAAAAGGGGGTTTAGGGTTTAGGGTTCTTCGCGGCTGACTGACTTTTCTCATCGTCTTGCTCCCCGTACCATGCCACGGCCTCTGTCCAAGCCTTCTTCACCGCCGCCTCCGAGCCGTCTTTGGGCCTAAATCTCATGGTGCGCCGAACTCCGTGGAACCTCCCATCAGCATACCAACATTGCTCACCGACCCTCCAAATGATGCCTTTCTGTGATCCCAAAGGTGCGAAGCGAGGAAGCTCCGAGAGCTTCTGCACAGGCACGACAGACCTCTCAGCTGGAAGCCCCATTGTCTGGGCCATTTCCCGGGCCTTGCCTTCGGATTCATCTTGGTTCTTGAAAGAGCCGCCATTTAAAAACTTCCCTGTCGCTGGATCAAGGAGCCGGACCCTCCAGGAATTGTTCCTCTCGTCAAAGGAGACTCCCCTCACCAGGCTCTGGGACGCCTTGCCCGTACTTGGCTTTGATGGCTGCATCTTTCCCTGGCGCACCAGCTCCTCGCGATATGCCTTGGCTTTTTGCAAGGTGGCCTCAACGGCCTCCTCCTCCCCAAGGCCTTGCTTCAGGAACTCCGCGATGGAAAAGTTAATTTGCCGCTGCTTGCCAGCTTCCTGGCGGGAGACTGTCCAGGCTGATTTTGCGTTGCTCCAGTGGATTCCTTGGATGCCGCTCTGGCGCTCCAGCCGTCCCTTGAGAGCGCCTGCGTTCTTGGAACGATGCGCGGCCGAGTTGGTACGCTGCGCTTCAGGCATGGATGGCCCAGCCTCTGCCCTCTGCAGCAGCTCATCGACTGTCTGCTTGATGCTCACCCAAACCTCTCCAGCGGCCGCACCTTGAATCTCTCCGACATTGTCTTCAAACTTGCTGATCTTGCCTTGGACATGCTCCAAGACATGCTCAATGGCCTGGCAATCGAAGCGCCTCAATCGCCATGCTCGCAACGCTTCAAGCAACAACGACCGCAGTCGTCGCTGCAGGCCGACGAGCTGACTATTTTTCTGGCAGTCAGGCACCTCTGCGCATTCAGAATCAACTCCTTCTGCTTCAGCCTCTTGTTGCAGCCGCTGTCTGCGAGGGGGCGAGAGCGCTGCAACAACCACGTTAATGGCTTCAGCAAGCTCCGCTTGATCCAGGCTCCTTCGTGGACGCTTTGCCATGGCCTCCACTTGCTCAAGTCGCTCCAGCCGCTGGGCTTCATCCAAGAATCCCCACTCGTTTATCTTGCTGAACAGCTGCAGATGTTGGTCGTGCGCAGGCGGCGCAGCGTCAGCCTCTACTTGTATGATGGCATTGCCATCACCGGCATCTCTGGCGTCAGTGGCATCAAAAGCGTGGTCGTGTTGCGCATCAGCCAGGTCATTGTCCGACATGTCCGACATGTCGGACACCACAACTGTGTCTCGCGCACCTTCCTTGCTCACCCTTGCGGTGCACGTTTTCTCCACTGGCCCACGGCAGCAGCGGAACTTCTGAAGGCTCCTTCGGAGCTCGTGTGCTGCCCGCGTCCAACCCTCATCGACCCGAGCTGATGGTTGGGGGACTGACCGAAGCGCTTCCTGCACGTCTGGCAGGACCTCCCTCAAGCGAGCAGGTAGGGGGCCACCCCCCAGTTGCCCCATGAATTTTCTGAGGAGCTTGAGCACATCGGTCTCTGGAGTTCGGCCCTTTGGGCCATACGCGATCCAGGCCGCCACATGGGCAGCGTGCTTGCGCAGGTCCGCCTTGCCGAAATCGTCGGCTTTGGCGGAATACTTGCTGATCACCGTCGACTTGTGGGCGAGGCGATGGTACTTGCCAGCATGCCGGCGCAAGCGCTGCCTCTGGGACATGGCAGAAGCTACAGGCGGAGTTATTATCCGAAGACTCTGCTTGCAGAGCTGTTCTTAGAGGAATTTCAAGGAGAAAATCCACAAATCTATAACCCAAACTGCCTTATACTCAGGAGGACTAGGCGTAGAATGCATGGTATGGCCCTAAACCCTAAACCCTAAACCCTAAACTCCCACGTTTAAGGCACCCACTGCGCACACGACAGCCTAGCTCGAAGCATGCTTCGGACGATAACTACCAGGTTAGCCCCTCTTCTGAGTTGAGGGGGCCCTGAAATGAGAGGTTTAGGGCTTAGGGTTTAGGGTTTAGGGTTTGGGGTTTAGGGTTTGGGGTTTAGGATTAGGGTTTAGGGTGAGGCAGTTAAGTCTGCATATACAGTAGGGGTAACTACTGATGATGCGTTGAGGTATCTTGCCGGCTAGCGGACACAACCTGTGCCTTGAGCCAAGATCGCAGAGTGCTTCAGGGTTAAGGGTTTTGAGTTACCCTAAACCCTAAACTATAAACCCTGAACCCTCGAGTCTATTGATTGAGGAATACACGCCCGTAGGGTTAGGGTAGAGGGATCCCCACTTAGGAGTTGTGATCGATTCCTTCCTTAACTTACATTTTTGTGTTTCTCAAGGGGCCTCTTTAACCTTGTTCAATGGACCGCTCTTTTTGCAGGGTATCAAAGAGCTCCCAAACTCGAACCATGTACTGCGCGCGCTACCTTCGTCTGAGGGCTCGGCGTTGGCCCCCAAGCAAAGCACGGCGCTGGCCACCGATCGAACCTCAATGACGAGAGGACATGCGCACTCTCTGACCATCGGATGCCGTGGAAAAGCTCTCACTTCTGATTTACGGCTTCAGCACTCCCAATACATCCGCTCAGCGAAGCACAACTGACAGCCGAGTAAGGGGTCATATGAGCCACCCTCCCGGTAAGCATCCGGCGAACTCATCGTTCTCGGGTCTGCCTTGCTAGCAGAAGCGAAAGGAGCTTGGGCACAGGAGATGTACTGGGAGGTGCATGGGTAGTTACAAGTAGCGTTACAAGTATGGTAGCTGTAACCCTACTTCTACCCATGAACCTCCAAGTAAGATTTCCAGAGTCTACCGTTTTACTTAGGGCTCTGTGGCCTTTGGCCCCAAACTTGTGTTGGAATCTTGTATTGTACAGCGCCTAAGCTCAGAAATCCGTTGCAATCCCAAATCTGAAACACTGAGCGCCCGAAAGCCAACAATCTCAAGCCCCAGAAGTCCCGACTCGTTCATCTCAGAAACTCGATTAACTCGCAGCCTAACCCATGATAGCATGCTCAACCGTTGCAAAATCCACACAATGTCCCAGGGCCTAAGACCGAGCCCAACACTCCCAAGCCTCCAGCAATTCTAGGGTCCTTAAGGGGGCGTACATGGGGGTGCCTGGGGAACCTTGGGGAAGCTTCGGCTCTATAGGGTTTGGAATTCAGCGTTTAGGGTTTTTCAGGGTTGTGGGTTTTTGGGCTCAGGGTGTAGGTGTTGGGTTCGAGGGTTTATCCGAGTTGCTGCGGTAGTACAGCCCCACCGGCGAGTTCGCCATGGCCTGGAGCGAAAGGGTACGGAAAAGGACAGTAAAAGGAGAGTTCATGGTACTTATTAAGGAATTAATTGTAACTGTACTTGTAACCCACCTATTATAAGCCGCTTAAGTGCCCTAATACGGTTATAAGTACAGTTGTAGGTACAGTGAGTAAGCGCCCTTAATCTCCAGAGTTCAACGCCTCTTCTGGCTGATTTGGAGTTCAACGAGTTCGTGGCCAATTAGGGATCTTCAAAACCCCATAATTCAGGAAATGTTCTCTTAAACCGTATAGGGACCCACAGTGATGTAAGCTACATCTTTATGGTGTAGTGGGCTCTTTGGGACCTTAACACACGAAGTACAGGCGCCTTGCCTTGTGGAAGAGGCCCACGGAACCAGGAGCTGCGATGTGACACAGGACAGACCTTCTTCGGGATCCGCGAGGGCCGCAAAAACCCAAAACCCTGCTCAGACCGCGCGTCTTATTTGGCCGGGGTTTCCGGCAACTGCAAAAACCTCGTAAATACCGAAAGATTCGTGGTTCAGGGCAAGAGCAATTAGGGGTTATGTTGGGATGCTGTTTTTGTAAAAGTTGCATTTTAGCGTAGGAACGCGTCGGGTGGGGTGGCGCGCGAAAGAACACACTATGAAAGAGAGGTTTAGGGTTTAGGGTTTTGGGGTTTTGGGGCTTAGGGGTTTAGAGTTGCCTAACCCTATGCATGCCCGAGGCTGCACCATGGAACCCAGAGGCCCAAGCCCAATCAACAAGTTTTCAAGGTCTCCTTCATGCTGAACAAACCCCTCCCGAAAGAGCTCGAATGTTGCCTTTTTTCCAGGAGAAAAGTGCGTGCGTGAAAACGACTCACCGGAATGCACAGAGACGGCCGCGCGTGCTGAAAGCAGCAGGGCAAAGGGGGGGCTGCAGGTGTGCGAGCATGGATGCCCTGGCACGGACGTTCTCATCGTGCGGGAAAGCGCAACCGCGCGGAGGGCGCGCTGAAATTTAAGCCCAAAATCCACGATGTCTCGGCGTGCGCAGGTTGAACTAAACCCTTTTAACTTTTAACCCTAAACCCTAAACCAAGGCCCAAAGATGCAAAAGTAGAGGATCGTGGGCTCAGGGTGCGTCGGATCATGTGAGCTGCAAAGCTACGGCCGCCTCAGAACGAAAGCCCACACCGCTAAATGCGAGCTTCAGAGATTACTGTCTTCCAAGAAAGACCCTTGACTCATGAGGTCCCGATAAGGATCCCTCATGTGGGATCTGATGCGTTCCAAGAAATCCCCCCAAAATCCAGCCCTAAACCCTAAACCCTAAACCCTAAACCCTACACCCTAAACCCGTCCGAGGGACATGGCTCCCGCCGACTGCCCCATCAGCAACACTCGGCTGGGATCCTCGGAAGGCAGCAGACGAGTTGACACCGCCGGGTTGCCGATGGCTGTGTCACTGAGCCCGAGGCTCTAGCTCAAAAGCCTGAAGCCGTCAAGCCGGTTTAGGGTTTAGGGTTTAGGGTTTAGGGGTTTAGGGTTTTAGGGTTTTAGGGTTTAGGGTTAGGGTTTAGGGTTTAGGGTTTTAGGGTTTAGGGTTTAGGGTTTAGGTAGCTAGACATCTCAAGGGGCATGCCCAGGATCTGCTTGCTGGGAAAGGGCGGGCGGCTCATCTTCTGTAAGACTTCATTAAGATAGGGGATAGGATTAGGGGGACCCTTGGGGATATAGACCCTCTGAATAAGGTCCTTGTTTAAGAGGGCCAGAAGAGGGTTAAGAAGGGGTTCCCTTTTAAGGGTCCCCCTTATCCTACCTAGGATAAGATCATGAAAGGGGTGCTCAGGACATCTCAGCAGAACCTGTTCGCCTCAGAATCTCACAAGGGGACGCTGGCTGCGGGAACTCTGCGCCCAAACTCGCACCTGGCTTCAAAACTTGGGAGCCTACACTCGCAAGCCCTAGCTCTTGACCCTCACCAATTTTGTGCCCAGGTCGGAATAATTAGAAAAGAGTCTTCCCTGATAATCCCTTCATGTTTATACTACAGCAAACCCCCAAAACCCTATTCTGATTTTTAAGGCCCCCGTATCACCTTTCATCCGTACACGCCCACCCGACTCCCCTCCCCCAGCGAGGACACGAATTCAGCCCACAGCGTCCCCACCAAAAGCTTGGATGTTCTCTTGTACCCAACCTGGGAGTCCGCAGCGGGTCTAGGGCGTACTTGGAGGTGCATGGGTAGTTATAAGCAGGGTTAAAAGTACCCTAAGGAGGAGTATCAGTATAGCTCACATACATATAGCCTAAACCCTAAACCCTAAACCCTAACCTTTAAACCCTAAACCCTAAACCCTAAACCCTGAACCTTAAACCCTAAACCCCAAACCCTAAACCCTAAACCCTGCCCATGAACCTCTAAGTAGGGAGGAAGACTTCTGCAGCTTTCGGCCCCGGATGGCTGCAACAGACTCATGGAATGACCTTCTTGGGGATCCGGATGCAAGTCGGGCTTATGATTAGGGTTTAGGGTTTAGGGCTGAGGGTTTAGGGTTGGGGGACATGAGCTTTCACTGGCCTGGTGATCGGTCGCTTTGAGGCTTCTGCGTTTAGGGCTGTTTCATCGCAAATCTCAGACTCTGCCCTCCCAACCCGAAATTGTGAACGGAAAGCCGTATCCAAAAACAAAGCCTGCAGCACAGAACCCCCACACCCTCCGGCCTCTATATCCTTAGCCCTTCACCTTACACCCCTCTAAACCTCGTAGACCTGCAGCCCGAAAGCCCCCTCTGCCCCATAGGCCCTTGAACTCAAACAGGCTTTAAACCATAAAGCCCACACCCCCAAACACTTTTTTTACGGCTAGGACTGCTGCACTCCCTGCCTGGAACCCTAAACCCTAAACCCAAACGTGCTTGAAACCCTAAAACACACAAACCCCTAAACCCTAAACCCTAAACTCCCCCCTACCCCTGGCACGGCCGGGTGGCGGAGTAGGAGCTGCTGATCCCTGAACCCGAGGTTCGCCAGCGTCCCCGCCCAGGAGAAGAAGCCGAAGATTCCCAGACCTTGGGCTTAGGGTTTAGGGTTTAGGGTTTAGGGTTTAGGGTTTAGGGTTTAGGGTTTAGGGTTTAGGGTTTAGGGTTTAGGGTTTAGGGTTTAGGGTTTAGGGTTTAGGGTTTAGGGTTTAGGGTTCCTTCTTAGGGTAGTTACATGCTTCCTTAGTATGGGCCCTTTTAAAAGGGGATCCCTTATATTAGGGTTTAGGGTTTTTAGGGTAGTTACATGGTTTTCCTAGGATGGGCCCTTAAAAAGGGCACCCCACATAACCCCAAATATACCTTATACAAATTAAGGGTCAATACATAAGAACCCTTTGAAGCAGGTTCGGGACCATATTAAGGGCCCATAAAAATACCCAAGATAAACCGCCTAAACCCTAAACCCGAAACCCTAAACCCCAAACCCCAAACCCTAAACCCTAAACCCTAATTGGCTTATTAAGGCCCCAACCACCCTTAGAGATTTCGACTTTGTGTCTTCCTGGGCCTTCGAGGGCTTCTACATTGGGTTTGGGGTTTAGGGTTTAGGGTTCAGGGTTCAGGGTTCAGGGTTCAGGGTTTAGGGTTTAGGGTTATCAGTGCCTTTTTGATTGATCAGGGTTTCGGGTTTGGGGTCTAGGGTTTAGGGTTGAGGGTTTTAGGGCCCTAGAATCTGTCTCATGACACGCCTTTCCCTGTTTTGGGATCGACAAAGCAGAGCCCCGTTGACAGGAGTGTCGCGATCCCGTCCACATATCCTACACCGCCACAGAAAGAGAACCCTAAACCCCAAACCCTAAACCCTTTTGAACCAGGAGCTGAAACCCTAATCACTAAACACTACACCCTAAACTCTAAACCCGAAACTCCCGCAACAAGTGGCGGTAGTTGAAAGTCACAAGGATCGCCGGAGCCCCCGGGTCTGTGACGAACCTCAGCTCAAATCTAAGCTCCAACGCCTCTACATTCTCAGCTCGGGAGTAGGGTTTAGGGTTTAGGGAACTTCGTGCTTTCAGGCCATCGGCGTCCGAGCACAAAGGTAGCAAAACTCTGCAGAAAGAGGCTGCGAATCTCAAGCTGTAACAAATGCATTCTCCACCCTCCGCCCTGAATCCGAAGCCCTCAAAACCCTCAACCCTAAACCCTAATCCTTAAATCCTAAACCCGAAACCCTAAACCTTACATCCTATATAAACCCTAAACTCTTGGGGGCCCAGGACATTCAGACCCTGAACCCTAAACCCTAAACCCTAGACCCTGAAGCCGCGGCACGCATCGCCCCAGAAGCTGGGATAGGAGCCACTCCGCTTGACAAAGCCACCTTCACCAGGCAGCTTGAGTTTGCTTCGGATTGTTTAAGGTTTAGGGTTTCGACTCTCACACGGCAAGGTTTAGGGTTTAGGGTTTAGGGTTTAGGGTTTAGGGTTTAGGGTTTAGGGTTTAGGGTTTAGGGTTTAGGGTTTAGGGTTTAGGGTTTAGGGTTTAGGGTTTAGGGTTTAGGGTTTAGGGTTTTCGGGTTTTGGGTGTCGGGCTTGCGTCAGTTTCAGCCTTCCTTGCAAGGTACGTCAGCTTGGATGGAGGAAATATCTGGGCGCAGAAGGCTGAGGGTCGAGTGAGCATTGCTCTGCTTTGGGAAATGTACACACGTGCAAAAAAAGAAACAACACATTATCCCCACCCTCTCCTGGTAGAGATACTCTGGGGTTGGCACTCCAGGGAGACTCTGCACTCCGGGGGTTAGGCACTCCAGGGAGACTCTGGGGTTGGGCACTCCAGGGAGACTCTGGGGTTGGGCACTCCCAGAACACTCTAGACTTGGGTACTCCAGGGACACTTTGGGGTTGGGCACTCCAGGGATGAGCGAGGAGTAGACTCGGCGAGGAGAAGAGTTCCGGGCGAGGAGAAGAGTTGAATTTAAAAGCTAACAACCCCACACCGAGGGTGGGGAATTTGGACAAGATGGAAGTTTGGGCACTTTGCATTTTCCATGCATTTTTTCAATTCCGCGATTGGTCCATCGGGGAGGGGCGAGGGGAGGGGGGGGGGGGGGGGCCGGGGGGGGGGTCAAGCGTACATTCATACATACATAGATGAATACAGGCCTTTTATGTCTCTCTCTCTCTCTATACATATATATTATGTATATGTACATGTGCATGCATACACATTCTGTTCCATACCCGTATACATATACACACACACACAATGTAAAATGAGTCTCTATATATATATATATATACACATGTAGCTTTTCAAAAACGTACTAGATGCACTTTCCCATCCTTAGAATCTCTAGCTTCAGCTCAAATTTCTTCAGCTCTACTCCGCCCCACCGCTGGATCAGACTCGCCTCAACTCCCCGAAACATGAACATCTCAAGACAGGACCCTAAACCCTAAACCCTGAACCCTAAACCCTAAACCCTAAACCCTAAACCCCAAAAAGGACCCTGGCCTCCGTGGATCCAAACCACCACTGGAAGGAGGTCATTGCTTTTTGCCTGATATACGTGCCTTAATGATTAAAATAGGGTATTGGGGTTGGGATGTTCTCCCTTATACTAACAGTCCTTAATAGGGCCAATAGGGATTCCTAATAGGGGTACTATAATCCCAACTAAGGACTGTTAGTATAAGGGGGAACATCCGAATATCGGGGGTTACTATTGTTTCATTGCAAAGGGACCACAAGTACTATTGGTAGTTATTCCGACCCCGAAATTGGCTTCTCTTGCTTCGTGAACAGCATAAGCTATTCGCTTCCTCCCATGCGTCGTCATTCGGGCTGTTGCGGTGGTAGTGGGCTCTGCTTGCCCCTCAACCCTAAACCCTAAACCATAAACCCTACATAGAAGGCTTATTGCGAGGGGGCGCACCCTGGCTCGAACGCACAATGGTGGACTGCCGAAGCATCTAGGAAGTGTCTATCGCTGAGCCCCGGCAACGCCAAATCCGTCGCTCCGTCCCTGTTTTCCTTACACCATCAGCTGGCTTCTCCTTCTACACCCCCTAACAAGCGTTCCCCAAATTGTTGGAGCAAAGCACCCCTAAACCCGAAACTCCTAAACCCTAAAACCCTAAAACCCTAAAACCCTAAAGCCCTAAAACACTAAAAACCTAAAACCCTAAAACCCGAAAACCCTAAAACCCTAAGGCCCTAAACCCTAAAACCCTAAAACCCTAAAACCCGAAAACCCTAAAACCCTAAGGCCCTAAAACCCTAAAACCCTAAAACCCTAAAACCCTAAAACCCGAAAACCCGAAAACCCTAAAACCCCAAAACCCTAAAACCCTAAAACCCTAAAACCCTAAAACCCTAAAGCCCTGAAGCCCTGAAGCCCTAAAACCCTAAAACCCTAAAACCCTAAAACCCTAAACCCTAAACCCTAAACCCTAAACCCTAAACCCTAAACCCTAAACCCGAAGGCCCTGGGCTCCAGGCCTTGGGGGCCCAGACATTCGCGTAGAGGCAGTCTTCGCTCTCCTGGTCGGGTTTGGGGTTGGGGTTTAGGGTTTAGGGTTTAGGGTTTAGGGTTTAGGGTTTAGGGTTTAGGGTTTAGGGTTTAGGGTTTAGGGTTTAGGGTTTAGGGTTTAGGGTTTAGGGTTTAGGGTTTAGGGCTTAGGGCTTAGGGCTTAGGGCTTAGGGATGACCAAAGGTGCGGACTTGAGCAAGAACCATGATACCCAAGTTGTCATGCATGGGGGCTTCTATCATTACTATTACCCCCACACACACACACATACGGAGACACGGACACCCGACGCCGCGACACGAACAGCCTCTGCAACCTCTTTCCTGAGCCCCTAACCAAAATCAATGCTATGCTTAGCCACATCTACTGTGCTTTTCATCCTCGTCCCAAGCCCGAAACCCCAGTCTCAAAGCGCAACCTGAGAATCTCCGGAGACCCTTTTACCATCACAAGCCCCAGCAACCTCCCAGCCCACTCTGCAAAATCCCACTTTCCTGAACCTCTTCTATCGAAATCTGGAACTCCTAAATCCCAACCGAGACCCTAAGTTTAAACCCTATGTAGTTAAACCCTTTTGAAGATTGGGCTCCGGACAATCTCACCAGCTGCATGTGTGATACAAACCCGCCCCCGCAATCACTCCAGGGAATCTGATTCTCCGGACTGCCGAAACCCTAAGCCGTAAACCCTTTTGCGGCAGGCTTGCGCAGGGTCCTCGCCTGGATGGACCCTAAGCCCGAAGCCCGAAGCCCTAAACCCTAAACCCTAAACCCTAAACCCTAAACCTAAGCCCTGCAGCTCAGGGACACCGAAGGATTCTGTCGGATCGGCGTCCCGGTGTGCGCCGCCGTGGATGCAGGCATCCCGGAAACCTCTGGCGGAGGTGGCTTTCAGGCTTCCTCACTTCTTGAGCCTATTGGGTTTAGGGTTTAGGGTTTAGGGTTTAGGGTTTAGGGTTTGGGGCTCCTAGCTTGTGGGTGAGCATAGGTTTGCGAATTTAAGGGCTCTGGGTTGTAGGTTCATGGGGTTTGGGACTCCGCTTTTCAATCCTTGGGGTTTGGGGTGTCTCCTTGGACCTGAGAGTCGGAGTAGGGTTCACTAGACCCAAGAGCAACCTAGGAATAAAAAGGGCTCCCTTATTGGTTTACAGGGGTTCTATAGAGAAAGCGAGTAAGGGCCTACTGTGGGTGCTTGCCTTTATTTCTTATGAATGGCATACAGAAATTTGGTATGGCGTCTTAGGAAGCCCAAATAGAACATGGACATGTAACGCGGCGAAGCCCCAGAAAACCATGAACCATGCAGGCCGCGTGGCGCGTGGCATCGAGCGTTTCCTTGCAACTGGACAGAAGAGTTAAGCCCTACACCTGAACCGGACCTAAACCAGCAGGTAAGACCCTTAAACCCGGAATCCTAAAGCCATGAACCCTAAACCCTAAGCCCCTGAACCCTAAACCCTGCAAGTCCTAAGTCCCTCAACCCAAAAACCTAAGAAACCCCGAAATCCCACCCTGAAGCCGGCGGGTCTTTGACTTGTGCCCTGAGTCCAAACTCTGATTCTAGGGTTTAGGGTTTAGGGGGACTCTGAGCATACTGTTGGTTATAGGGAATGAGGGAATGAGATACCCTATATCCACCTATACATATATCCTGTAAGGGAATATATGGGGTACCTCAGTCCCCCATTCCCTACTAACCAACAGTAAGTGAGTGTTGCACTTGCAGACACAGGCCTGCAGGTTTTGTTTCCGGTAGGGAAACCCATAGGTTTCAACACGCCAGGAGGATTGAGGGTTCACTGTTTAGAGGGTCAGGGTGTTTTGGAGGTTCGCAAAAACTGCCAAAAACGCTAAACCAGAACCGCCTAAAGCGGGAAACTCTATTTTTTGCATCCGGACTCCTTTGGGTGTTGCCAGAATCTGCCCGGGAAACCGTATACCATAAACTTATACCCTCTTTCCGAAACCCTATAACCCTATAACCCTAAACCCTGCCAGTAGCCCTAAACCCTAAACCCTAAACCCTAAATCCTAAAAACCCGAAACCCAACATCCTCCACCTTCCGAGTCCCCGGGGCGTTGCTCGGCCATGGCCGCTTCGGGTGTGGAGCGCCGAAGCGGTCTGGCGGCTCCTTGAAACGACTTTAACCCTACTTGGAGCTTCAGGGTTTAGGGTTTAGGGGTACTGACTAGCCCTGGCTCTTAGCTGGGGAGCACCAAGGGGATTTAGGGTTAAGGGTTTAGGGCAGTTTTTTGCCGCCCGGCCTTGTCCGTTGGCATTGAATTCGGGTTTAGGGTTTGGGGCTAGCAACTAGATGGCCCTTTACCGCCTCTGACAGAAACATACGCCCAAAAGTAGTTCTCTTCAACCCAATACGGGAAAACCTATATAAACCCTGTACGGGAGCTCACGTTGTACCTAATCCCCCTCATTCCCTACTCCGAATTAGTAAGTTGAAGTCGCGGGCAGCTTGCGCTGGTTCCGGCAGAAATCTCAGGAGGTCGAGAGAATGAGCCGGTGCAATGGAGACCCTTTGCGAAGTGCAGTAGCATTACAAGGCTTCGGGATAGAGTTCGTAAACTCAACATGCTGAAGCTCTCACCAGTCCACAAATAAGCCCTTGTGGAAGAACTTTCTGCGATTGTGCGGGCAGAGGTCAGATGCTGCGCCCCCATTCTAAGTCGTACTGTATGTCCCTGCAGCCCTGGATGTTGCGAAGGACCCCTGAAGTAGGCAAGCTGCGGCGTATGGAAGGCCTTTGAATGCCAAGAAGTCGCCATAGTCCTCAGGTGAAGGGCCCCAGATCAGCTCACGGCTCGCAGGCTTCCGGTTTTCGAGTTCGCTGGCACCGAGCACTTCAGTGAGTTTCGAACGGCGAGCAAGGCAAAAAGAAATCCCGGCACTCGAATCTCAATCTCCTCAACACTCGCCCTGAACCCTAAACCCTAAACCCTACACCCTAAACCCTAGCCACTTGACTTCCTGAGCCGGGTGGCCCTACCGCGCACCCGGCCCAAAGGCGTCAGGACCTCCTTCCATGAGGCACATGGCTTGGGATGTTCACCCTTATACTAAAGGGTTTAGGGTTTCGGGTTGTTCCCCCCCTTATACTGACAGCTCCCTAATCTTGCTGTTGGTTAGTAGGGAATGAGGTAATGAGGTACCTTTAAAGGGTACATATAGGGGGCCCTGGTAAGTATACTAACAGCTCCTTCATAGGGATTTCTAGTACTCCCCGATTATCATCCCCAAAAAGAGTTGGCTGTTCAGCTCTACAGGTCGGTTTTTGGGACTTCGAGCTTCTTTATACAAACAGGGATTCTAATAGGGGGGGGGGGGGGACTATAATACCCTATTAAGGACTGTTAGGATAAGGGGGAACGTCCCAAGTTTCAGGAGCCTTGGGGTTTCAATTTTTTTGGGGGGTTTGCAAGTCGTGCTTTGAGGCTCAGGGCTTCTGACGTGGCTACTGGGGGGGATCCGGTGCTACCGGCAACCAAGCACCAGGGTTTAGTTTCCCCTGACGTTCATGATCCCTAACCTTAAGGCAAAAGCCCCCAAAACCCCGAGATCAGAACATCCCTGACCCCGGCCTCTTGCCCGACAGATCTGTGCAGCAAGGCCAGGGTCACCAGAGCCGACATCGCCATGGCGGTTAGGGTTTATAGGGTTTAGGGTTCAGGGTTTAGGGTTTAGGGCTTAGGGTTTAGGGTTTAGGGCTTAGGGTTTAGGGTTTAGGGTTTAGGGTTTAGGATAGTTTAGGGTTTAGGGCTTAGGGTTTAGGGTTTCGGGATGGTGGGGGGGACGGACTTCAGAAATGCAGGCGTTGTGGGCATGACAAGGCTCAGGACTGAGAGCTCCGTTCTGAAGGCAGTGGGATTCGTGGATTGCCTGGGAACTTAGCAGCTCAGTGTTGGGTAAGTGTTCGGTTACTCTAGTCTGGGCATGAAGGCTTTACGATACACAAAGCTTAACATGAGTCTGAAGCGTTCAGGGTGAAAGATTTGAGGCTTGAGATGCTTGAGCGTGAAAGCTGAGGGGCTTGCGATTTCTCATGTTTGTTTGGTCCATTTGCCCGGAGGATACGCCACACACTGGATGCCACTTTACACACGACAGATGAGGTTCAGGAGGCTATCTGACGCGTTTTGAAAATCGCCTGTTCATCTTCCTTCAGTAGGGCAACCGCTCGGCGCACAGCGGCTGTGGCAGAGCAATAGCAGCCCAGAAAGCTACTTTGGCACCAGAAATCTCCGGCCACCACAACGCGACCGTGCTGGAAACATGGTTCGGATACCCGCAGCTTTGTCGGGATACTTTCCAATGGCTGTACCATCTGACAGACTTTCCAATCAATCCTTTGTAGCCAAGCAACCATATTATATAACAGAGGCAACCTTTCTTGGGTTGCTTACCTTACAAGGGAACCATGGACCAACGAAAACAGGAAAAAAGGGTACCACTGGGCTACCAAGAATCACTTTGGATCCCAACACAAGGCCCTCCAGCTCCTTTAAAGGCAGCCCGCAGAGTTCGCTCACCGCCTGCAGAGCTTCGCCTGGACCCTGCCACGTCGCCCCACACGTGGAGTGCACCACGAGTTGCATGGGATCTCCATGGGCGACCTCGCCATGCTTGCCTGGGTAGCCCAGTAACCATATGAGTGCAATGGTTTAGGGTTTAGGGTTTAGGGTTACTTTACAAGGGAACCTTGAGCCAAAAAAGGGGGGTAAAGGGTACCACTGGGCTACCAAGTCACCATGCTTCATGTTCTGCCAGGACACCAGGTGGACCCCACCTTCGTAGTAGCCCAGTAAGCCACATGATGATAAGGGCACCCTGCTTGTTTTGTTGGGTTGGTTGCTTTACCACGGAACCCATAACCCAAAAGAAAAAAGGGCAAAGGGTACCACTCAGTAAGCACGTGACAATAAGGGCACCCTGTTTTTGGGGTTGGTTACTTATAAGGGAACCCAGAAACCAATAAACCCACAAACCCCTAAACCCTAAGCCCGAGACCCTAAACCCTAATCCCTAAACCCGAGCTAAACCCGACCTAAACCAACCCCAAATAGAAAAAGGGGCAAAGGGTTACCATGGGCTACCAAGTCGCTGTTGTTGTCGATGTCCAGCGCCACTTCGGCGGCTCCAGCGAAGGCCTCCCGGACCTGCCGGTCGTGGGTTTAGGGTTTAGGGTTTAGGGTTTAGGGTTTAGGGTTTAGGGTTTAGGGATCTGATAAGAATGTGACGCCAACATGGCAGCAACTATCAGGAATGTGGTCGGACATTGTGGTATTCTGAGCACCAGTTTGTAGTATTTGGATGCACTCGGAGCCCAGATTTTTTTAGAAAACTCGACCCAAACAGCGGAAACACCGCCGCTGGTCACCAGAAAGCCTGGACAACTGTCCACAGCTGCCAAGTTCATCTAAGGTGCAGCCGGATAGACAGCATGATCCAACACCAGGGCAACCGCC
This sequence comes from Symbiodinium natans, assembly GCA_905221605.1. NCBI lineage: Eukaryota > Dinophyceae > Suessiales > Symbiodiniaceae > Symbiodinium > Symbiodinium natans. Next base: position 101,157 of record CAJNDS010000470.1, on the reverse strand, counting down.
ACTCGGCTGTCGTAGCGAATCTGGCTCAAGGCTTCCACGACCCCTTCGGGCAAAGACACCAGAGACAACACCTCCGGCGCTGGCACGGCTAGGATCACCAGGTCCGCCTGACGCTTGCTGCAACGGCGGATTCTGGCCTACTTCGATCGATGGTTGCATGGTGGTTTGGGCAGAAGAACGCAAGGTTCATATAATGTCAGCTCATTGCGCTCGTCATCGTTCATCACCATGTGTATGAGTGGCTTAAGTCTAATCAAACCGCAATGATCCGCCTCTTGCCCAAGCAGCATCCAAACCCTTTTTGAACCCGGAGCTCTACCCTATCAGCATCCAAACCCTAAACCCTATAAACCCTAAACCCTGAACCCTGAACCCTAAACCCGCCCAACTCCCTCTGCCCCAGCCCTGGCCTCGTCTCTCATCGGTTGCCCGCTGGCTCTCTCGGTGCCACACAACTCCTCAGTTGTCCAGGGTTTAGGGTTGAGGGTGTAGGGTTTAGGGCAGTAGGAGAACTAAAGGTTAACCTTTGGTACCATACAGAATTGTTATAAAGCCCCAAAAAGGTTCAAGGGTTTCCTACTCTACTACTAAGACTCCACCGCCGCCTCCAGAGTCGTCACCCGATCCACGCGGCCCAGGCGCAGCTGCGCTGAGGACGTGCCCAGGTAGTGCTGGAGCAACTCGGAGAAGCCGCCGGGGCACCAAAAGTGGGCCCAAAGGCCCTGATACTTCATCCTCTCCTGCGAAGATTTGTCAAGAGTCATTTATTAAGGGTAGTTACATGGTCCCTTAGTCTGGGCCCTTAAAAGGGGACCCCTTTATACCCCTTGTATAGCCTATACAAGTTAATGTACGTAACTTACGTAACTACCCTTAGAGTCATGGCTCATTCATCATCCAATGGGTGCAACAATGTCTTTTTTTCTGCTACGTCGCTCAAGCAGACGTTGCTTGCATCCGGCTCTACACCACTTCATTGCAGTACCAGGAAGGCCACCCTTAAAGAATACATGAAGTAGGGTTCATATTCCGTGTATCCCTGGAGTCTCCTTAGAGCTGCCCGAGCAAGAAGAGAAAGTCTAAAGCACACCACGAAGCCGCTCCAAGTCCTGTACCCCCAAAACAACACCCAATATATACACTCACCAATAGCTACTAATTGCTTAAGAAACCCTCCCCCCCCCCCCCCAAAAAAAAAAAAAAAAAATGAAGAATAAAAATAAAAATCCTTACAAGGGCACTATAGGGATTTTCACTTCTTTGCTGGGGGTACTTAAGCAAATAGTAGATAACAAACAGCAATTCAAACCTTGCTTCCCATAGGGATGGGGGGGCTTTGCGAACCGGATAATGGAGTAGACTCTGGAGTAGAGGAGATGTTCGATGATAATATAGGCCTGTATGATCAGAATAGGGTTTTGGGGGTTATTATAGTTCATTTATGAAGGGACCCTAAGGGAATACCATTCGTAATTATTCCGACCCCTACATTATTGGATTTCTGCTGAGATCTGACCCAACATTGAAGGACTGGTTTCGTGTCTGGGAGGATCTACAATTGGATGGAGATAAAACTCCTGCCCTGACAACAAGCCAAGTGAGTCATGTCAGAAATCATGTGTGAGATCATGGGGGGGTGTCTGGGAGTGTGTGGAACCTCTTGCCTCCTTGCCCGGCCCGAATCAGGATAAGAGTGCACAGATGCACACATACATAGTAATATTAATCGATCTGCAACCAGGCGGTCGCTGCTCGACTACGGTTCAATTCAGTTTCTGGACTCGCGGACTTTGAGCCTTTCCGACTTCTCCGGTATCTAGAGTGGCGCTGCATCAAACCCACCGTATGCCCAGTGGAAGCTTTCTGGCGTGACCATGGAAGGGTGTCTGACATCAGCTACTGTCAGCTGCCCCCATCATGTGGCACTCCCGATTTGGGATACCCCCGCGTCGCTGAACAAAACCCTGTTCCCTGACCAAGCAATGACTGGAAATTCTCTCCAGCATGGCCGCATTGCATCAGCTCGGTTTCGAAACGCATTCCACCCAATGCTGGTTGTTAATCATTCCACAAGAGTCGCAGTTGACCAAACTTGGTTCATGACATCAATCATCGCCCGTCATCCAACAATTACATACAGCAGACCCATAACAGAACCCATAACACCCAGGAATGCAACATAATAATTCCCATACTCTCATCATCAACGATCCCTCCCATTCCCGTGCACCATGTCCTCAGTATCCGCCAAGTCTTCCTCGGGTACTCTGCGTAGCCAGCCCTTCGCAACCAGCCCCTGGACTTCCTCCCAGGCAGCGCAAAGATCAGAACCCTTCAGGTTGTGGCCATCGGCTCCGGCATTGGGATGGCCCGAATCCACCTGGAAGCCAGGACGATCAGGCAAGGGTAGCGTTAACACCCAGGACGCAAGGGTTCACCCGCAAGCTGAAGAAAGCCCATGAGAACTGGCTAGAATGTTCAAAGCTGTTGAAGGTCAAAATCTATCTTTGGTGTGCTGTTGAAAGAAAACCTTGAGGCCTGAAAGACATGCTCAGCCACCGTGTTCAGTTTTCTTCAGAGTATGGGGCTTCCAGTGCGTAGCGTGCTGTTCGCAAAAGCAAGGCAGCAAGGAGTAGCGGATGCAAAAAGGGTTTATGGGCTTTGCACCCCCTACTGTGCCCCCGATTACTCAAGGCTAGGGTTTTTTCAGGGCTGAGGACGTGGCTTAGGGCTTTTGGGGTTGAGGGCTGTACTTTGTTGCGCTGATGTTAGGCTTGAGCATTTTGGGATTTACAGGTGTGGGGTTCAGGGTTTTTAGGGTTTATGAGTTTCTTTTTTGGGTTTGGGGGCTTAGATCAGCGGGCTTGGGGCTTTGCAGCCCCTCCCGAAACCCTAAACCCTACGAAGCTGCTTGTGGGCGCAACCGCGGCTGGAGTGCGCAAAGCCAGCTTTTCAAAGTGCCCAAGATGGTCTTTCCAGTGAGCGAATCGGTTTCCAATTTGCCGCCAAAAAGAAAAGAGACATATTGGGATGCCCCCCTTATACTAACAGTCCTTAATAGGGATTATAGTAAACGTAGTTACTAAGGCAATCTGCGTAGTTGACAATTGCACCTGGTTCATTCGACTCTCAATACCTTCGCCCTTTTCTATTTTTCTATTATGTATCTATATATATATACATATCTATATATATATATATATAGAGAGAGTGTCCAGTCAGCCATGAGCGCCAAACGCTAAAAGGGCTAAAAACACTAAGCCGTGAAAAAAAAAAACAACAAAAAAAAACAAAAAAACCTAAGCCCTGAACTCAAAGAGCCCCGAAGCAAGCGCCACTGCTTGAATCGGGAGTTGTGTTTGAATGCAATCGTGCGTGCTTGAACCGCCAGTGCTTGAACCAGGCATTAATTGTGCTTGAATCGCGAATTTCTTGGATAGGAACTGCTGATTGAATCGTTTTTTCAAACAACTTCGGTACTTCCGCTACATCCAGCTCATTGAAAGACAGAATGTACCTTGCTGGATGGTCATCTTGAGGGATTCTGCAGTTATTTTTTTTTGGCTTCAACCGCCCACCTCAATCACTGACAACACTTGGGCACCCATGTCGCAGCGGCCGAACTGGAAAGTGGCCCCGAAACGACCTGGAGAAGGGGGATGGATAGAGTGGTAACATGGCTCAACCCTCCACCCTAAATCCTAAACCCGAAACCCAAAGATCTCCGGAACTCGTGCCCCCGCCCCTCGGGCTCAGCTTAGTAATTCTGCAGCCTCTTGGCTGCTGTGCAGCATGCTGGATTGTCGCATCGACTTTTTGCCATGACGCCAAAGTGCCTTATACCCAATATGTGCGCAGAAGCACCGTCTTGGTGTAGTGGTGTTCTTGTCCCTGAGACCTCGTCCCTAAACCCCAAGCCTTCAAAACCCAAAGCCTGAAGCATCCGGCGCACGAAAAGAACTCTCCCCCACGGAAACCTGCAAGCCTCCAAAACACACGGGTCTTTGTGAGCTTCGGGTTCTACCTTTCTTCGAGGGTTTGAGAATCTCAGCAACCCCCCCGCTCCCCCGATGAAAAACATTTTTGAGGCGAAAGCAGCCTTCTGCCCCCACGATCGAATTCAAAAGGCTGCTGGATCCCAAACCTTGCAGAAGCTGTAGAGCCCAGCATACCTAGAGAAACCTACACTTTTATCCTCTTAATAGACTCGATGGTCATAGAATTCTAAGGGACGTTACATGGTCCCTTGCTATGGTCATTTACCTTCTTTGAAGGGTTCTGTAGTATGAGCCCTAGGGTTTTATAGGGGATCGGAACCCAGACCTCGCATGATGCCGCCATTCGATGTTGGGGTCCGGGTTTAGGGTTTTGGGTGAACACAAAAGGGGCTGGCTGAATGTGGGGGTTTTAGGGTTTTTTGTAGTTTAGGAGGTTAAGGGCACACCTAAAAACCTTTTCACAAGGGACTCGACTGCTGCCCTTTCTGCCCAGGCCGTTCTCGTTCTACAGCCAAACCCTAAACCCTAAACCCTAAACCCTAAACCCTAAACCCTAAACCCTAAACCCTAAACCCTAAACCCTAAACCCTAAACCCTAAACCCTAAACCCTAAACCCTAAACCCTACAAACGCCGAGAGATGTTCTTTCGCTTTCTTCCGCCGACTCGGAGAGATTTCTTCATCACCCCTCCTGAGGTGCACGATGCGAGGGGACCGCCGAACCCCCCTAAACCGTAGTGTAGGATTTAGGGTTTAGGGGGAGTAAAGGAGGGACCCTTACAAGGGACCTTAAGGGGGTATTTAGGTGTTATTTGGGGGCTACTTCGGTATAAAAGGGGCAAAAAAGGGAGTAAGATACAGGGTCCCTATGGCAACCTAAGAAGCTACCCTAAACCCTCAACCCTAAACTGATATTGTCGAACAGATCAGAACTTCTCCGAAGTCTTCGTATTGGACACACACTGAAACCTCGATGATCCAAAAATCGAGCCGAAATCCTTGCTTTCTGGCGCTTGATCTAAGGCTTGGTGGGTTTACGAGGGCCCCACTCCCACACCTGTCTCAACCACCAGGAAGCGAGCCACAGACCCCGGCTTTACAAAAAAAGAAGCTTGAAGCCTTCAACCCTTAACCATACTGACCTTGGAACGCGAGCAAAAAACATCACTTTAGCTGTTTCTTAGGGATTATAGTGCCCAAACAATTCAAAACATTCTCAAGTATCCCAAGGTTAACACCTGAGCCCCCTGACCCGCCCCGGCCCCACCGGCCCACCCAGGTCCTCCCACCGCGTCCAGGCCTGTACAGGATCGCGCTTCGCATGGGTGATGTTGGAGGTTTAGGGTTTACGTTTCGGTTCTTGCTTTGAGAGGTTTGTGGGTTGAGACTATGAAGCTTGCTTTAACGAAGCTAGGACGTACGCAGGCTTTGGGGTTAACCCAAGACCCTAAACGGAGTGCATGGTCCGACCCGCCTCTACGCCGTCTACGCCAGCTTTTGTGCGAGTGTATAGTTGAGAGCGTAGTTTCGAACTAGGGTTTAGGGTTTAGGGTTTAGGGTTTAGGGTTTAGGGTTTAGGGTTTAGGGTTTAGGGTTTCGAATCTCACGCTTGCACAAGCGGGCGAGACTCTGGGGCTGACTCTATAGGCGAAAAGCATAATTCCGCATGGCCGCATGCCCCGAACCCCACACCACAATAACACCCCATACCTCGCGCCCCATGCAGCTCCGACACCCCTCTCATGCCACACGAGTCAGTTTCAGTTTAGGGTTTAGGGTTTAGGGTCTAAAACCACAAAACCCTAAACCCTAACGGTCTAGGTGAGAAGCCTCAAGCAGGATGATCTTCAACAGTATACACCGATTACCGTCGACAGCCTGGGGACCGGGTGCTAGGAACTTCCATCGGAGCGAGCGGTTGAGGGCTCAGGGTTTAGGGTTTCACCAGCACGACATAGGGGGCTTCCGAAAAAATAGGGGCACCCTTTTGGGGGTCCTTCAAGAGGGAGTCTCTTCTATTTGGGGAATAAAACGGGTGCGCCTATTTTTTGGGAAATGCCCACATAGACAGATCGCTCCAAACCAGTTCCTAACAATATGCACCCATCACTGCGCGCGGTTGGCATTGGTGAGCCCTGTTTTCCCCTGCAGGTAGGAGGCATGAGGCAGTCACCTCCTCCGTTCGTGCCTGGCCGGGCCATGCTGTGCCCCAGGACGTCGGGAGTGAGATTCATATCCGCTGCTCACCACGCTTCCTTAGTTGGTACTATACAGAATTTGCTTAAAAGCCCTACCAAAAAAGGTTCCTAAACCCTAAACCCTAAGGTTACCTACTCAACTACTAAGCTTCTGTTGCTGCGCCCTTCGCGATCGCCCCCGGCAGCTTGCACGGACAAGGAGTTCCGCGCACTGCTGCTTGAGTTCCTTGGCTGACTTCTGAACCCCTCCTAAAAGGTTTAGGGTTTAGGGTTTAGAAGTTTAACTTCCAGACTCCATATAATGTAGCCGCTGCAAAAAACCCAAAAAGGTTAAAGTCCTAAGAGCCAGCCAGAAGGAAGCCAAGGTTTAGGGTTTAGGGTTTAGGGTTTAGGGCCAAGGTTCCGGCTGATGGGCCGGTGTGCTGGCGAGGAGATCACGACCACGTCGTCATCCCTCCGCTTCGCAGCATCTTCCTCCCGGCGCGCGCGCTTTTCTGGGCGCTCCTCCACGACTGCACCTCCACTTCACTTTGGGGTTTGGGTATTGGGTTTAGGGTTTAGGGTTTAGAGTTTAGGGTTTAGGGACGCTCCTCCACGACTGCACCTCCGCTTCGCTTGGAGGTTCATGGTACTTATGAACCAGTTAGAACTGTACTCATACAACTGCACAAAAACATCTTCGGGCACTTAGGGGGCTTACAAGTGGGTTGCAAGTTCAGTTATAGTTGGTCTCAAATAAGTACCCCTAAACCCTAAACCCTAAACCCTAATACCATGAACCTCCACCCGAAGATCGCGCAGCACCTGGCCGTCGCTTGTGATCGCGCTCCTCCTTGGGCTTTGCTTCTTTTGCATCCCTGGACTCCTTCTTTGCTTTCGGCTTAGGGCTTAGGGCTTAGGGCTTAGGGCTTAGGGCTTAGGGCTTAGGGTTTAGGGTTTAGGGTTTAGGGTTTAGGTTTAGGGCTGCTTCTTTTGCATCCCTAGACTCCTTTTTTGCTTTCGGGGCAGACGGCGCGCTTTCCTTTGTCGCCTCCTTGGCTTTGGGTGTCTCTTTCTTTGCCACCTCCTTCTTGGCTTCTCCATCCTTCTTGGCACACTAAACCCTAAACCCTAAACCCCAAACCCTAAACACCTTTTGAGCAGCGGACTTTGAGGCTGCCGGCACACATGCAACTTCTCAGAAGCCAACTCACCCTAAACCCTAAACCCTAAACCCTAAACCCTAAATCCTAAACCCCAAACCCTAATCCCTTCTTCAGCTCCTTGGCGGCCGTCTCTTTCGGCGCTTCTTTGGCGGCCTTGGCCTTGGGCGCCTCTTTGGCTTTCGCAGCGCCCTTGGGGGCCTCCTTGCTCTCCTAGGGTTTGTAGGGTTTAGGGTTTAGGGTTTGGGGTTTAGGGTGGTTTGGGGTTTAGGGTCTGGGGTTGAGGGTTTAGGAGGGCCCCCAGTAACTTAGGAGAAAAAGGGCCCGGGGGGGGGGGGGGGGGGGAGGCAAAAAAGGGTGGCGGGACACCTTTTTTTGGTTTTGGTTAGGTTTCTACAAGGGACCCAGAACACAATCTTAAAAACATTAGCATACTACTGGAAATCCGAGTGTCGGTTTTGATCCAGTTCTTGCTCTGAGCTTTGAGCTTGGTGGCAAGCGAGGCTGCCAACGTCTTCAGATCGCTGGCTTTCTCCTTTTCCCGAACGTTCTCGACACACTGCAGCACCGTTCTGGCGTACTTCTCCACGATCGGATAGGTCTCCTGAGTAGCCCGGTAACCATCTAACAACGAGGGCACCCTTTTTGGGTTGAGTACTTTATGAGGGAACCTTGAACCAGAAAAACAAATTAAAGGGTACCACTGGGCTAATGTAGGGCTCGGAAAAACCACTTCCTTTGTGCTAGAACACCACCCCCAAAAACCCTAAACCCTAAACCCTAAACCCTAAACCCTAACCTAAACCCTAAACCCTAAACCCTACCAAGTCTCGCAAGACTTGCTGAGGAGGAGAAGGGCGTTGCGCTTGTCCGTCCACTCGTCCGACTCGAGGTTCTGCCGCAAGGCTTTCAGGATCTTGCCCTCCCACCTTAAGGTTTAGGGTTTAGGGGTTTAGGGTTTCGGGTTTAGGGGTTTAGGGGTTTAGGGGTTTAGGGGTTTAGGGGTTTAGGGGTTTAGGGGTTTAGGGGTTTAGGGGTTTAGGGGTTTAGGGGTTTAGGGATTTAGGGGTTTAGGGATTTAGGGTTTAGGGGTTTAGGGGTTTAGGGTTTAGGGTTTAGAGGTTTAGGGTTTAGGGTCACCTTCACTGAACTGGGAACCCTAGCAAAAATCGCAATTCTTGCTGCTTCTTTTGAAACAATTATGGTGCTCAAAAACTGCAATTCTTGCTTGCTGTTTGCTGTTTCTTAGGAATCATATTTAAAAACTCTTCCCAAGTGTCCCTAAGCCACTTGTTGTGCCCTCGCACAATGTCGGTGTGCTTGGCAAACTCGGGGCTGTCGGTGGTGTTTTCGTAGTGGTGGCGATGGAAGCACGGGTTCTCCTTCATCTCGGCCTCGAAGGTCTTCTCGCTCTTCCTTGGTAGCCCAGTAAGGCGGTTTAGGGTTCAGGGTTAGGGTTTAGGGTTTAGGGTTTAGGGTTAGGGTTTAGGGTTTAGGGTTCAGGGTTCAGGGTTTAGGGTTCAGGGTTTAGCCCAGTAACCATCTTATGATAAGGGCTTTTTTTTTTTTTTTTTTTTTGGGGGGGGGGGGCTATTTTATAAGGGAAACCAATATCCCAAAAAAGAGCAAGCGGTATACCGCTGTGCTACCAAGATTCCGCAAGCTGCAGATGTAGGACATCATCTCGTTGAGGAAGTGGCCACAAATTTGGGCCTCCACTGCGGTGCCCTAAACCCTAAACCCTAAACCCTAAACCCTAAACCCTAAACCCTAAACCCTAAACCCTAAACCCTAAACCCTAAACCCTAAACCCTAAACCCTATAACCCTAAACCCTAAACCCCAAATTTGCGCCTCCACTTCGGTGCAGCTTCGCAGGTTCATGGTGAGCATGACGGTCCAGCTGTTGTAAAAGTCCAGCACCAGAAACCCCGGCGTCTTCATCCGAATCAGAAGCCGTGCGAACTTGCAGCAGAAGAGAGCGTCTGCGTAGGAAGTCCTAGTTCATGGTTGGGATAGTATTAAAAATTTAAATTTATATTCCTTATTGGGTTTAAGTACCCTTAAAAATGTAAAATGTTACCCAACTATGACACAGAGTCAGAGCTCGGGGAAGGATCATCTCGGCTACCATGGTCTGGGTGGCTTCTGGGCAGTGCTTCAGAAACCACGCGGACTTCTCCTGCTCCAACCGTGCCAAGACCTTCTCGAAGTTCAACTTTTGCATCAGCTGCTCCTCCTTGACCTTTAGGAGAGATAGGATTTAGGGGAACCCTTGGGGATATAGACCCTCTGAATAAGGCCCGTGTTTGAGAGAGCCAGAAGAGGGTTAAGAAGGGTTGCCTTTTAAGGGTCACCCCCTTCTCCTAGCTAGCTAGCTAGGAACCTTGTCGTAGGCTTCTTTCTGCCGCGTGAGGTTACGCTGCACGTTCTTGTACTCGCGGCTGTGGGTGTCGATGTTATACTTCCGATCGAGTTTGACTTTTGCATCCTCCAAAGTCTTTTGACCTTGCGTCATCCTAGCCAGGACTTTCTCGTAGCCCTCAGTGGGCACGAAGATGTCCTGCAAAGACAGCCGCCAGAAAGTCACATAGAAGTCCATGGAGAGGCCGTCCTCTTCAATTGCCTTTGGCAGGCACTTGAACGCGATGCCCATCAGCTGCTTCTGCAATTCCGTCTCTTCGGGCGTGGCCACCATCGTGGCCTTTCCCTCCGTCTTGGGAATGGGCGCCTTCCCGCGGGCAAAGGGGGTCAACCCCGGCCGCAGCGCCGCGTAGGCGACGTTGGGCTCCAGGACGCCGAAGAGCTGCTGCAGTGTTGGCATGAGTTTGAGGTACTTGTCTCGCGGAGATGCCTGGGACAGGAAGTCCACGAGGCTGAGGAAGCATTCCATGTTCCCGTCGAGCAGCTTGCAAAGTATCTTCAGGGCCCCTTCGTCGCTGTGGAGCTCTGAAAAACCTTCCGACATGAAGTACAGCCGCTGCCTGCTGAGACAATCCCACAGTGCTGGAGCCAGACCCAGTTCCACCATCGTGTCAAGGAGTGCCTTCTTTGTCTTTTCCTTGCGCTGAGGATCTGGGCGCGAGCCAATGGACACGGACTCCAGACGTAGCCGCGGCCCCCCAGCCAAGCAGGTGAGCTGCTCCATCGTGAAATCCTTCACCACAATGAGGCCGCCCATGTGCTCCATGAGCTTTTCTAGAACCACCCGAATGAGCGACTCACCCTTGAACTTCTTCGCAGAATGTCTGTCTGTGGACTCCGGCACGTCATGCGTCATTCGCTTCGCAAGTACCAGAAGCATGGCAACCAGGTTTGTCTGCGGGTGCTTCTTGTAGAAGCGACCGATGAAGTCCGCAAAGTTGCTAAGCCAGGGTGAGATGAGGCCGTCCGCCGGGGAGAAGAACACCTGGGTTGGCCTTTAAACCTCTGACAAATATTTACATATAGGGTCCCTGATAAACCCAAATCAGGAAAAGAAAAAATGTTCCAAAAATCAACCCAGAAACCTTCGTCTCCGTGGCCGGTCGTTCGCAATTCCGCGCGAGGACGTAACCGACGATGTCCGTCATCATCTCAGAACAGCGATAGGTGAGGTCCACGTAGGGCTGTATCATGTTGACGTTGAATCCAATCTCAATGTCCTTGAGCATCACCTCCACGATGGGGATGGGGTTTGTCTGGCAAAGCTGGCAAAACACGGGATGAGGCCTGTAGGCATTGGGATCTTCTCGATCCCGGTCGGTGGTCTTGTCGCTTGAGACCACCCGCTTGAGGATCTTCTTGGCTTCAAACTTCGCCTCTTCGTAACTGTACTTCAGCATGAACTGACTGTACTTTGTTTCCCAGCAGCTGTAGATCATGTAGCGCTGGAAAATTGTGAGCTGCTTTAGCACATTCCACGCCACGCTGCTCACGAAGGGGTTCGGCTTGGCTATGGAGATTGCCGGCAGCAGGTGCCTATACTGAACTTGGAACCATAACTTTAGCGGTTTCTCTTGGGAATCAAAGCGCCCAAAAACTAAAACATATACATTTCCCAAGTATCCCCAAGGTGCTTGTAGATGATGGCTACAAGCCTGTCATCAAGGATGCGGTTGGAGGGAGCTGCGCTGTTCGCAGATGCCGCAGCCATCGCAGTGTTGCTGCCTTCGGGGGCCTCTTTCAGTGACAAGCCAAGGACCTGCCACATGCGAGTCAACAAGACGTTGTCTGTGTGCATGTAGTATTCCAGGTGATCCAAGACCTGCTTGCAGGCCGGGGCAAAGTCCTGCAGATCTGCCGCCTGCTTGAGGTGTCCTTGAACAGGTCCTTCACCTGCGGGTAGCATGGTAAGACCCCAAGCAAACCTTCGTAGGTCCTTCTTGTGGCTGGGTACACCTTGCTGCAACTTCGGGAGCAGTGGTTCAATGATCCACTTCAGCAGATCGCAGAGAGCTTGCCGAATGTAGTGGTTCATGCAAGGACGACAGATCCTGCGGAGCTGTGTCAGCAACACGCAGGCGTTGCGCCAGTCATTGATGCTGATCATTGCCTCCACGAGTCGGATCTTCTGGTTGAGCATGTGGTTGAAGTTCCTAGGATGGCCCCTTTAGAAGCCCTCTGAAAAACATTCCTGAATATGGCCCCTCTTGAACCCAACAAGGGAAAAATGTAAAAAAAAAATGTCCTGCAAGGGCCTGCCTAGGTTCTTCGCGCAGCCGTTGAAGTAGCGCCGATCCCGCGCCAGATTTTGCTTGCCGCTGAGGTCAACGATGCTCACTGTTTTCAGCTTGGCCTCATACCTGAAGTTCAGATGAGACCACGCCTCATGGATCCTTGGTAGCCCAGTAGCCATCTTTTAATAATAATATCATAAAAATAATAATAAGGGCACCCTTTTGGGGGTTGGTTGCTTTATAAAGGGAACCTTGAACCCCCAAAAAAAGGGAAAAGGGTACCAGTAGGCTACTAAGGATCTTCTTCTCACCTGGCTCCAAGTAGGACCAGACCATTCTCAGATCCACCAGGCCAAGAGAGATCAGAGAAGCCTTGGCTGCCCTCTGAACCCCTGGGACTTTTAGGCTAAACCCTAAACCCTAAACCCTAAACCCCAAACCCTAAACCCTAAACCCTAAACCCTAAACCCTAAACCCTAAACGGCCACGAAGCCGTCGCCACGAACTGTGACGCCCGGACGTTCGGCTCGGGCGGCTTGGCATCTTTGCCTTGGGACGACATGGGCCCTAAATTGGGGGTCATCTACCCTGCACGACTAGAATTCCTACTATTTAGGGTTTAGGGTTTAGGGAACCATAAACCCCTCTAAGGTTCATTTGGTCCTCAAGGTGCCCACCACTGCTGGAGGCTGCCCCGGGTGAAGCAGGAACCTCGGATGGCCCACTTAAGACCCTCTGAAAAATAATAGGGTTTAGGGTTTAGGGTTTAGGGCTCCTGAATATTGCCGGTTTTTTTGCCACCCGACTAGCCAAAGATATTGCAGGCTTCACGGCTTAGGGTTCAGGGCTTATATTCCTGAATGAATATGAGGGTTTAGGGTTTTAGGGCTTGGGTAGGTTAGGGTGAGGATGATCCTCAAAAACCCCAAATAAGGGAAAAGGCAAAAAATGTCCCAACAAGGGCCTATAATAATCCCTTAAAGATACAGGGCCTATAGAATTCCCTTAAAAGGTATACATATAGGGCCTACAGAATCCCTTAAAGGGTATATCTAGGGCCCCCTATATTTGCCCCATTCCTTACTAAGAGAGCCGACCCGAGGAACGAAGCGACCCTGGAGATTCGGTCCCGGCTGAAGCGGCGGAGAAGGGAAAGGATGGCGTGAGGCTTCCCACTTGGCTCCTCCTCCTCTGGGTTTAGGGTTTGGGGTTTGGGGTTTAGGGTTTAGGGTTTGGGGTTTGGGGTTTAGGGTTTGGGGTTGGGGTTTGGGGTTTGGGGTTTAGGGTTTGGGGTTTGGGGTTTGGGGTTTAGGGTTTAAGGGGTCCTCGATGATGATCCGCTCGTAGATGTCAATCGCCATGGCGATGATCCTCTTAGCTGTCCAGTATCCTAGGGGAACCTCTAGTGATATTACAGAATTTTCAAAAGCCCCCTCTCAAAAACGTGAGAGGTTATCTACGTACTCAAACTACCAAGTCCTGTTTGGGCAGAGGTAGCTGTAGCCCATGAGCAGCATGACGTCATCGATCACCTAACTGTTGGTTAGGAATGGGGGAATAAGGTACCCTAAAAAATCCCTTAAAGGGTATATTTATATATATCCCTAAACCCTAAACCCTAAACCCTAAACCCTAAACCCGAATTCCCTCATTCCGTGCTAACCAGCAGTAAGTCACGCTCTCGCGGGTCTTGGTGAGTTGCTCGGGAGTGCCTTGCACGTCCAGCTCCAAGTGCAGGAGCCGATCGATGTGCATCATCAACCTGGCTGGGGTTTAGGGTTTAGGGTTTAGGGTTTAGGGTTTAGGGTTTAGGGTTTAGGGCTTAGGGCTTAGGGCTTAGGGCTTAGGGCTTAGGGCTTAGGGCTTAGGGTTCAGGGTTCAGGGTTCAGGGTTTAGGGTTTAGGGCCTAGGGTAATGAGGTACCTATAAACTCCCTCAACAGGAAGCCTGGCGTAGCCCTCATTGTGCTCGCGCAGCAGGTTGAACCTCGCCACCGTGTACCGAGCTTTGGTCTTGGCCTCCAGGGGTTTAGGGTCAGGGTTTAGGGTTTAGGGTTTAGGGTTTAGGGTCCGCCGACCCTGGCGGCGTGTTGGATGGGAAAAGGAGGTGAAACCTCCCTCTTTCCCTCCTTGCCCCCCCCAAAACGCGGGGGGGGGGGGGGGGGGGGGGGGGGGGGGGGGCGGGTGCACAATTTTTTCGTGGAGGACCGCGCCACCCGCACAGCGTAAACAGGGGGTTCAGCACGGGGGGGGTGGTGCTCCCTCAGCAAAATCAGCGTTTTTACCGCCTCCACCCCCACTAGCCCCCCCCCCACCTGCCCCCCCCCCCCCCCCCACACCCCCCCCCCCCCCCCCCACCCCCACCCCCCCCCCCCCCCCCAACCCCCCCCCCCCCCCCCCAACCCCCCCCCCAACCCCCCCCAAACCCCCCCCCCCCCCAACCCCACCCCCACCCCTACCCCCCACCCCCACCCCCCACCCCCCTACCCCCCCACCCCCACCCCCCCCACCCCCACCCACCCTTTGCCTGTCTTTTTGGCTTGAGCTTGTCCTGGTGCTACCCCCTACCCCCCCCCAAACGATTCACAGCCGGGGATGATCTTCCATGCGAGCGGGTCTCAACTATGCTCCAGCGGGGTCGGCGGCTTGAGCCGGAGGCTCTTAAATTTAGGGTTTAGGGTTTAGGGTTTAGGGTTTAGGGTTTAGGGTTTAGGGTTGAGGGTTGAGGGCTTAGGGCTTAGGGAGGAGGACCCCGCCTGGTTCTGCTTCTTCCGCAGGCCCGCGATGTTGCACACAGATGGGGGCACCTATACTGAACTTGGAACCCTGGCAAAAAACACACTGAACTTGCCCTAGCAAAAAAACACATCTTTTTGCAGTTTCTTAGGGATTGTAGTACCCCACAGAGTAAACAATATTCCCAAGTTTGCCTCAGGCACTGTCTCGGTTTCAAGCCCCGAGGCCAGGATCGGCTTGGAGATGACGCCCTCCCTCTCCAGAATGGAGCAGAAGTTGCTAAACTCCTCTCCTTGGTAGCCCGTTTGGGTTTAGGGTTTAGGGTTTAGGGTTTAGGGTTTAGGGTTTAGGGTTTCGGGTTTCGGGTTTCGGTAACCATCTTTTTGTAAGGGCACCCTTTCTTCGGTTGGTTCCTTTACAAGGGAACCTTGAACCAAAAAAAATGGAAAAGGGTACCACTGGGCTACTAAGTCTCGCGCTTCCCTGCCGGAGGGCGCCTCTGTCGTGGCAAAGCCGGCAAGCCACAGGACATCCACAAGGACTTGCTGCAGCGACTCCTTCGACGCGATCGGCGTCAGCAGCTCCGCTGCATTCCTAGTTCATGGTTGGGATAGTATTTAAAATTCAAACTTCTATTCCTTATTTGGTTTAAGTACCCTTAAACATGTAAAAATGCTACCCAACCATGACAAAGTATCGATGCCTGCATCTGTCCTGCCAGGACGGCGCGCACCACCTCGAGCATTTGCCCGTAAGCCCGCTCGCGGTTCTCGTCCATCTGTACCATGGCTGCAAGAGCCCACAGAACACCTGGGACCCTCTTTACCTACGGTTTTATGGGCTATACCTACTAATCTGGGGTGGTTACCACTAAACTGCAGGTAAATAGAGTTTCAGGCAGTGATCACAAGACAAATTGGCGCAAAGGAAGTTCTGGGAATTCAACCTTGCTGTGAGATCACTAGGCTCAGCAGGGCACCGCTGTGGAGCCTGACACTTTGTGGGTTTTAGGGTTTTGGTGGAAAAAGTGCTCATACAATTTTGTCTGTCCTGGTATGCTTTGAGTCAACGCTTCAGCTGCTTTTCCTGCTTGAGCCCAAATAGTTTGGGGTTTAGTTTGCGCTGGGGTTTCTGTCTGGAGTAGCATGTTGGGGAAAATACAGGTGCTTCTTCACTTCTGGCTACGTGGGACCCTCTTCACCTTCAGTTTTCTGGGTCATACCTGCTTCTGAAGGGTAGTTAGACTACTAAGCTTCAGGTAAAAAAAGTCCCAGGTAAGCCAGACCAACAAACCACTGATCAGAGACCACATCGGTTTGGCTGCGTATAACGCTACTTGCCGCACTCGACAGCTTCGGGCGCCTGGAGGTCTCGGCGCCGCGTGTGGTGCTCGGAGATGGAGTCTCTCAATCTTGCCTGGTTTAGGGTTCAGGGCTTCAGGAGTTTAGGGTTAAGGGGTTTAAGGAAAAGGGTTTAGGGTTTAGGGTTCAGGGGTTTAGGGTTTAGGGGCTTAGGGTGCTTGTGGATGTTGCAAGGCTCGGTGCTTTTGTGTTGAGCTTCAAAACGTAGGGTTCTGAGTTTGGGGTTAACGAGGGAGCCTCCGAACCAGCTGAAAGGAGGAGGTGTAGGATTTTGGGAGAGTACAAACATCCTAAGCAGACACCCTAAAAGCCATAACAAGGCCCCCCAAAACACCCTAACCCTAAGAACGACAAAAAAAACCTAAAAGTCCTAAACGAAACCCTAAGACATCCCCCAAAAACCCAGTAGAGAGGCCTGTCCAAGGCACCCTGGCGCAGCCGAAGATGCACCTCAGAAGCCAACGTCAGCGCTGGGTGTGAGGGGGTTCAGGGTGTAGGGTTTAGGGAGGCTTCTGGGCCTTAAACCCTCAACCCTTTTTGTGGCTGAGACTGCTGCACGGCCTGCCTGGGACGAACCCTTTTTGCATGCAGGTCTCTTGCAGCCAGCCGGGTTCGACCCTAAACCCTACATCCTAAACCCTTCTTGCAGCCGGACTGAGGCCCTAAACCCTACACCCTGAACCCTAAACTGTGCCACCCTAAACCCTAAACCCTAAACCCTGGACCTAGGCTCTTCTTCGGGCTTCATTCCTCGGAGTTTTGGGGGCTCTGTGCTTTCTGGTTTCGGGCTCTCGGGGTCCGGGGTCATAGGGCTTTAGGGGTCAGGGCGTTGGGAGTTGGGGGGATTAGGGGATTTGGGGGTGTAATTTACGCAGGTTTGGGGGCTTTCGGGACCTAAGGGCTTAAGGTTTTGGAGCTTAGGGGCCTAACCCTTTTCGAACCTGGCAGCTGCTTCATGCCAGACTTCAGGGCCGCGCTCAGTCGTCAGAGGCCAGCAGACCCGCCAACTGGCCTAACTCTAAACCCTAAACCCTAAACCCTAAACCCTAAACCCTAAACCCCCAACCCTAAACCCTAAACCCCCAACCCTAAACCCTAAACCCTAAACCCTCAACCCCTAAACCCTAAACCCTAAACCCTAAACCCTAAACCCTAAACCCTAACCCTAAACCCTAAACCCTAAACCCTAAACCCTAAACCCTAAACCCTAAATCGGGCATGTCCCACTTGCTTTTCTGAGATTCCTGGGAGGCTCCACTAAACCCTATAGTCGGTTGTTCCTAACCCCGAAAGGGTTTAGGGTTGAGGGTTTAACCCTATAAACCCTAAATCCAAAAACGCCTGTCAAGCGCGTGCACAGCTCATCCGGCAGCCAGTTGCGACCATGAGTTGTGCGGGGGCAGTATTATACTGTAGTCTACTGTGGTTTTAATTCCTAAGCCCTAAACCCCTAATTATGCCCTATTTTGTTTTGGCATTTTTTTCACAAGGAAAGTCAGGTCTTTCAAAGCAGGTTCGTGCAGCAGCAGCTGCAAAAAATGTGAATTTCACCCTTGCCGGGCCTTGCCTCACGGCCGTGCATGCCTTCACTGGCAGTGCAACGTCATGATCCGTGCCATCCCATGCTGTCCCTCGTTGCTGAGTTCATAAGCCCCCCAAAAGTGTACACTTTCAATTCTACAAGGATTATGGCATCCCAAAAAGTGTAAAGTGTACTCACTCACCTACTAAGTCTCTTGAAGCTTTTCACTTGAGGATCTTCTTGCCATCCCTGAAAGGCATCTCGTGTTCTTCACCCTCGGCACTGCATTGGACTAAGGTCTTCCCCTCGCCCGTCTTGAAGTAGAAGGCCTTCTTGCCCGGCTGCTTCGGCTCCTTGTGCACGCCTCCAGCTCCGCCTTGGTAGCCAAGTACCCATCAAAATCAAAAGGGCACCCTTCTTTGGTTGGCTACTGTATCAGAGAAACCTAGAACCAAAAAAAAGGGGTAAAGGGTACCACTGGGCTACCAAGCCACTGGATTCCGTCTCGACTTCAGTGCCGTTGAAGGTGAGAAGGTCGCCATTGTAGCTGAAGGTGCCATACCAGATCTCCGTCTCCTCGGGGCTGTCACGGAAAGTGCAACGAACCTCCTTGATTCTTCCGCCACCATCCGCGCCCACGCTGACCTGCATGGAGTAGTCGCCCCAGTCCTTGGGGACGAAATGAAGCCTAAAAGGGTTTATGGTAGGGGTAATAAGTCCTAAACCCTAAACCCTAAACCCTAAACCCTAAACCCTAAACCCTAAACCCTAAACCCTAAACCCTAAACCCTAAACCCTAAACCCCAAGTTTAGGGTTCATCTCGTCCCCAAGGGTCGCCATCTCCACCGGAGCAGCTGAAGGAGCCCGCGATGGATTTGAAGGCTTCGGCTTCTAGCTGCTTCAGCGCCTTTAGGGTTTAGGGTTTAGGGTTTAGGGTTTAGGGTTTAGGGTTTAGGAGCTTCGAGGCCTCCAAGACCTTCTGCCGATCATCTGCCGACAGTTCCTGCAGGCCTTTCGAGATGTCCTCTGTCTTGGCAGACTTCAAGGAGTCCAGGAAGCTCATGATGCTGGACAACTAAGTTGACTCGCAGCAGAGATCTTTTTACAAACTATAGCGATTTGTGAGTCATCTTAGATGTTGATTCGGGAGATGGGGCGGCTTTGAGAAGTGCTGGCGAATCATGTGCGTTGGTTGCCGTGCGCTCTGTCGTGATGAACATACATGGAGGGACTCGAGCCGGCTGAAATGTCCATGAACTACCCGTGAGTCATTGAAGCCACGTTGGCCTCAACACCCACGCCATCAGCAAGCACGGACCCAAATCGGGGCTCTCTCTTTCCAATCGTTGGGCATCAAATTTGTGGGCAGCGAAAGGGGACATATCCCAAGTTTGACACCCCTTTGGGTCCCAACGTGAAAAAAACCCCTTCAAACATCAACAATTCATCAACAAGTCATGGTCCAGTGTCCAAGGTCATCCGCTTGCAGCTTTGTTGCAACAGTGAAACAACCCTCAGCCCTTCAACCCGAGTCCCAAACACCACCCACCTGAGGGCCCTGCCGGGAGGATATGTCGCCCGCTCCCAAACGTGGATCTTCAGCTCTGGCAGAGAGAGCGCCTTTCCGACGGGTTTGGGCTTTGGGGCGGCCTTCACATTGAGCAGCTGACAACACTGTTGTGTGTGTGTGCGTCGGACGTTGCACAAGTCGCTTTTCGAGGAATAGCACCCCGATTCGACTGTAGGGGTATTGCCGCTTTAGAGTGGGCCCCACCTGAGCATCGCTGCGGACGTCCTGTGAGCCAGGCGCCCAACACCGCTCCACGAGGTCTGCGCTAGGACGGCCCACTCCGGCAGTGGATCACTCCCAAACGCAGCGGCCAGCCGCGGCGCATCATGGGATCGTGGAATGACCAAGCACTACAGCCTAGACCACCACTGTGAGATAATTAACCCTAAACCCTTTTTGCAGCAGGACTCCTCACCACTGCCTGCTAACCCTAAACCCTAAACCCTGAATTAGAAGTCCACCTGCATCGCATAATCGCCCCCAGTCTCCGTCTCCAGCGGAGCAGCTCAGCGCTGCGAAGACCTTCTTCCGATCATCTGCCGACAGTTCCTGGAGGCCTTTCGAGATGTCCCCTGTCTTGGCAGACTTCAAGGAGCCCAGGAAGCTCATGATGCTGGACAACTAAGTTGACTCGCGGCAGAGATCTTTTTACAACCTATAGCGATTTGTGCGTCATCTTAGATGTTGATTCGGGAGATGGGGCGGCTTTGAGACATGCTTGGCGAACCATGTGCGTTGGTTGCCGTGCGCTCTGTCGTGATGAACATACATGGAGGGACTCGAGCCGGCTGAAATGTCCATGAACTACCCATGAGTCATTGAAGCCACGTTGGCCTACGCCATCAGCAAACACGGACCAAAATCCGGGCTCTCTCTTTCCAATCGTTGGGCATCAAATTTGAGGGCAGCGAAAGGGGAAATATCCCAAGTTTGACACCCCTTTGGGTCCCATCGTGAAAAAAGAACCTTCAAAGATCAACAATCATCAACAACTCATGGTCCAGTGTCCAAGGTCATCCGCTTTGTTGAAAACAGTGAAACAACCCTAAACCCTTAAACCCTAGTCCCCCTGAGGGCCCTGCCGGAAGGATATGTCGCCCGCTCCCAAACATGGATCTCCAGCTCTGGAAGCGAGCGCCTTTCCGAGGGTTTAGGGCCTTAGGTAGGGGGTAGGATTAGGGGGACCCTTGGTGATATAGACCCTCTGACTAAGGTCCCTGTTTAAGAGAGCCAGAAGAGGGTTAAGAAGGGTTCCCGTTTAAGGGTCCCCCTTATCCCACCTAGGATTAGGGCGGATGGGTGCTTGGGTGTTGATTTGTTTAAGAAGACCAAAGCCTGAGACTATGACGGATCCATGCAATCCAAACTTGCCTGGCGTCATTCGGCGGATGTTTTGAAAGATGTTGCCATGTTTTGCCATCTCTCTGAGCAAGTGGTGGGTGGTGGTACCCTTCAAGCCCCTACATGTAGCTCCCCCTCTGTTGGACAGTTGCAGGCTCTGCGACAAAGTCCCGTGTACTACACTCATAACTTAATTAAAACCACGCCAAAAAAACTAATAGACGCTGATATTCCCGCCGCTTATCAAAAAAGGATCTTTGGGACCTGCTTATCTGACTCAACAGTATTGATTGCACAACTGTGGATGTCGCTGGGACGCTGGGATGCTGGGACGCTCGCTGGGATGTGAACCAGACGCCACTCTGTGCTGGGGTGCTGTGGCGCTGGAGTCGTTGGCACGCTGAACTTGTGGGGCTGGGACGCTAGCTGGAGGGCTGGAGCGCTGCGCTACAGCCCCCTCCACTCGATCTCCACACCTCCGTGCGCCCACCGCACTCCACCCAGCCCCAAACTCTCTTCCTCCCAATGCAATGCCAACAGTACCATGGAATATATGCAAGTGCACTCTGTAAGGATCAGAGAAATATACATGGTTCCTTACATACATACAACCACGATCACAAGTCCCACAATTCCCTCACCACCACCAGCCACCACCACCCAGCACACCACCCACGGCACCACCTACCGCACCACCCACCACACCAGCTACCGCACCAGCTACCGCACCACCCACCGCACCACCCACCGCACCACCCACCGCACCACCCACCGCACTACCCACCGCACCACCCACCACACCACCGACCACACCACCCACCACACCACCCACCGCACCACCCACCGCACCACCCACCGCACCACCCACCACACCACCCACCACACCACCCACCACTCCACCCACCAACACCGCCGTCACTGCCACGACCACTACCGGGGATGCGGGGCACGGCTGGGACGCTGTGGTTCTAGACCCGGACATGGGGAATCTGGGATGCCGCGCATGCTTGGATGCTTGGACGCTGGGGCACTGTGTGCCTGGCAATCAAACTTTCGTTTCTTGGCACGACACATGCCCCTGTACAAACGACTCGAGTTTAGGCAAGTTGAGCTGTGCCATCCGGGGCAACAGTGTCTCAGCATCGCTGCTCAGTAGCTCAATAACCAAGTCTGTCTAAGACAGACCTTTCGGATACTACGAAAAATGTTAGTAAAAAAATCGGTTCACACATGTTAACACGTAACCCCCCAGTAAGCAAAGCAGCAATCAAACCTCAAATCTCGGCACGGCGCATGCACCGGTACAACGACTCGAGCTCCGGAACAAGTTGAGCTGCCATTCCCGGGTTTACAGGGTGAAAATGAGTTTAGGGTTTAGGGTTTAGGGTTTAGGGTTTAGGGTTTAGGAGTGAATGCACAGACGTCGCATAGACGCTAAGCATCCAAGGTCCCCCATCCCGCCTGAGCATCGCCGCGGTAAGACATCCAGTGAGCCCAGCGCCCACCACCGCTACACGAGGTCTGCGCTCCGACGACCGACTCTGGCAGTGGATCACTCCCAAAGCCAGCGGCCAGCCACGGCGCATCATGGGCTCGTGGAATCATCAAAACCCTACACCCTATATTTCCCAAACACCAAGCCCTGAACCCTTTTTTTTGCAACAGGCCTCGTCCTTTTTTTGTAAACCCTAAACCCATTTTCACGAAAGACTGAGATCATGGGAAGTCCAACCTTTGGTCTGATGGAATGGCTCCATGACATGTGGCTTGATTGGTGTCAGATGCGGTTGAGGGTTTAGAGCTCTCCAAAAATAGGGTTGTATCGTTTTCGGGTAGGGGGTTCCTAAGAAGAATCGAATGCTAGTACATTGGGTTTGTATTAAGGGGTACCGGATGCGTTAAGAAGTCTCAGCCTTTCTGGCATGCGGCCTTGTTATGGCATGGCTTGGCATGAAACGCATCTAAGTCGGCCGTAGTGCAATGCATGGTTCAACGCTTCATTCAGCCTGTCAGCCAGTGAAGCTACAACGCCGCTTTTTCATTCACGCTTTCTTCCGCCGCTTCTTTCTCTGACTGGTTGCCGAAGACCTGGCAAAACAGCTCCACCCATCGAGAAGGGCCAAACTCGAAAAACCTTTCCACGGCGGCGAAAGAACTGCATACCAAGAACAACGGGCATGAGCCAACAACTGAACACGCGGGGCTCGTCGAGGTTCAGGGATTCGTTTTTTTTTTTGCCACCCGCCTAGCTGACTCAGAGGGACGCACTGCCGGGAACAAGACACGTTACTGCTTCGGAAGATGTTGTGATCGACGATCCCTCTTCCTTACGCTGTCTGCTTTGTTCCAGTTTCCCCCTCCCCTCTTCGGGTTTAGGGTTTAGGGTTTAGGGTTTAGGGTTTAGGGTTTAGGGTTTAGGGTTTAGAGAGCACGCAAATGCGTGTGAGCGTTTCCTTGGACTGGGCGACAGCCCTTTGCCCAAACCCTACAAGCCCTAAAATCCCTGTAAACGCCATAAACCCTACAAGAACCCTAAAAGCCCCGTAAACCTTTAGAAGAAAACCCTAAATGCCCTATAAGCCTTTCAAAGAAAACCCTAAAAGCCCCCTAAACCTTTAAAAACCTTAAAAGCCCTATAAACCTTTAAAACCCCTAAACCCTACAAGCCCTCTAAACCTTTAAAAACCCTAAACCCTAAACCCTGACTCTTTGAAACAGACTCGCAAGCAGAATCCAACCCTGCGGCTGATTTAGGGCTTTTTTGTTGCCACCCTCCCAGCACTCGCACATAGGGGGTTTAGGGTTTAGGGTTCTTTCTGTCGGGGATACTTCAGAGGTTCTCCGCAAAGTGCAGTGTCGCGGGAGAGTGTCAGGACCAGGGTTTAGGGTTGGGAAGCTCCCACTTATCCTAACAGTCCTTGATAGGGATTATCATAGGGGGTACTATAATCCCGATGAAAGACTGATAGTATAAGGGGGAACATCCCAAGTTTAGGGTTTGGGGTAATCTGGCACAGCAGCAGCCCGTGGCATGTGTCAAGGCGTGGCAGGCACACGAAGACGAACTGCTGCTGGAGCTTGTAGGACCTGCTTATCTACTATTTGCTTAAACAAAGATGCCTGTTCAGGGCAATATAGGGATTAGTGTTTCTACAGTTTTTGGGGTTCTTGAGCAAATAGTAGTTATGGTATTCCACATCCCCGCTGAAAAAAGAATGGAGCCCTGAAACGTGATGATTCCAACTTCGCACCTGCTTGGAGGTTCATGGTACTTATTAACCAATTATAACTGTGCGTATAATCCACTTATTAGCCCCCAAAGTGCCCTAAGATGGTTCTTAATTGGTCAATAAATACCATGAACCTCCAAGTGGACCATCCATAGACCCAGACTCCACAGATCCAGACTATAGGGGCCAAAAAGCCAACGCAAACATAAGGAGACTACAAACATGATTTTCCGGAATCCCCGTCATAGGGGCCCTGATGCCCCAAAAGTAGGGTCCCGAAACCATAAACCCTAAACCCTGAAGCCTAAACCCGAAACCCTAAACCCTAAACCTTCTGTTTGTGTGACTTTTTTGGCCCCTGAGACCAGGCCCCCGGCTGCTCGAAGACGTGGCCTGGACACGTGAGGCTCATAAGCAGGGTTTAGGGTTTAGGGTTCGGGGTTTGGGGTTTGGGGTTTAGGGTTCATAAGCCCACCAAAAAAGTGTACACTTTCGGTTCTATAGGGGATTATAGTCTCCCGACAAGTGTTAAAGTGTACTCTCAGCTACTAAGATATTATATACTGACTAGCGGAAAGTGGTTGCATGGTTACAACTTACGGACAGAAGATTGCGCGTGTAATTTCTTTAACCCACATCCCCCAGCACCTTTTGTCAACACCAACAGGACCGGGGGCCTTCTTGGCCTTTTTCTTCTTCTTTTTGTTGCTTTTCCTGCATGGGTACACAGACCAAACACAGCAGCGGTCTTTGCCCACTTGCCAGTTGCGGGCCTAAACCCTAAACCCTAAACCCTAAACCCTAAACCCTAAACCCTAAACCCTAAACCCTAAACCCTAAACCCTAAACCCTAAACCCTAAACCCTAAACCCTAAACCCTAAACCAGAGCATCAGTAGGCTGCTGGCTTCTCTTTCTTGGCTTTCTCTTTCGCCTCGCAGTGGACAACCAAGCGAGCATTGTTTCAAGTCACAACCGCCTTTCACTCCCGAAAACCCAACTTGTATAATATAGGGGCCTTAGTCATCAGGAGTCTGGGTTCAGGGTTTCCTCATCATTATGTACTTGGGCCCAAAAGTGACTAAATAGGAGGTACTTTAAGGCCCAAGTATTCACTATTTAGGTACATGGACCCTTAGGGTACTGGTTGGGGTCGGAAGAATTCCTAACAGTACTCCCTCATGGTCTTGCCTTTATCAATATACTAGTATAATCACCACCCTCCTGTCTAGGCAAACGCCGTACAGTAATGCACATAGAACTTGTTACAAAGCAAACTGGGCCACGCACGATTCAAAGGGGCATGGCAAGGTAACACTCAACCACTCACAGGCCGCCACAATCTGTACAAACGTGTCTTGGCCCTCATCCCCCCATCTAATTTTGCATGAGGAAACCCTAAAGCCTAAAACCTAAACCCTGAACCCTGAACCCTAACCCCTTAGGGGCTGTAGCTCTGGTTCCTTCTTCTGCGGCTTCTCCTTGTCTTTGCCGCCATCCTGTGGCTCGCTTTCGTCCTGTTGCAAACATCGCTGCACCACAAAGAGGGTTTAGGGTTTAGGGTTTAGGGTTGCCAAGCACGTGCGTGGCCCTGAACCCCAAACCCTCAAGACCTGTGTCTATAGAAATACTTTCTGTCTTCACGTCCCCTTGCACCAGCACCGAGCTTGCCCCCCCCCCCCGCCCCCCAACCTCAGGGTCACCACTAAACTCTGGACTCGAACCCCGGTTTAGGGTTTAATGTTAACCCCCCCGCCCCGCTCAATTAAGGAATCCCAAGCCCGGAACTCAATTATAAACCCCCCCCCCCCCCCTCAATTAAGGAATCCCGGCCCGGGGACGGAATTGCTTTTTCTCTATGGGCCCTTTTGGTCAGGGCTGGGGGCGGCTCGGGACAGCCCGATCCCCCCCCCCCCCCCCCCCCCCTCAAAGGGGTCGGGGTTCATTCATTCGAGGTCAACATTAGGATTTAGGGATTAGGGTTTAGGGTACACTAAACCCATCTAATCCCTAAACCTTAACCCACTTTCCCCCCTGTGTTTCTGAGTCTTTTCCGGGGCCTCAAATGGCAATGGCACATGAGCCCCGCGCTTGACCAGCTGCGGGGTGACCTCACAGCAGTTGGACATTGGGTTTAGGGCGCTGTAGCTTGGGATGTTCCTCCTCATACCAACAGTCCTTAATAGGGATTATAGTGGTGGATAGGGGGGGGGGGGGGGGGTTCTAAGGACTGTCAGTATAAGGGGGAACCTCCCAAGCTCTAGCACAACAGCTTGTAGAAACTGCTGGGCCGCTGCTGTGAGGACTCCACCTGCTAGTCTACCCGCCAATCCCTGTTCCCAAGTCGCACCAGCTTGTCGTACATCTTCCGCAATGTGTCCTTGGGGTTTGCAACCTTCATGGCCTGGCAACTTTCGGCGGTCTTCAAGCATGTGTCAAGGCCCCCTTCAGGTTTCCCTTCCAAGCTCCTAAACCTTAAAACCCTAAAAACCCCTCAACCCCTCAACCCCTCAACCCCTCAACCCCTCAACCCCTCAACTCCTCAACTCCTCAACTCCTCAACTCCTCAACTCCTCAACTCCTCAACTAACCCCAAAATCTAGGGCACAACGTTTGGGGCTGAAGGTAAAGTCCAAGGAGCCTGAACCCCAGAAAGATCCACCTTAATGGCTTGGACAACTCGCGCCTCCCTGTCCCTTTTGGCATAGAGCTTGGCCCATGCCTCACAGAAGCGCATGCCCAACCGCAGGAGGGGGCATGCTTCCTAAACCCCAAACCCTATACTTCTTTGCTTCTGTTTCTTATGAATCCCACTCTTTATGTCAGCTGAAACCCTCAACCCTAAACCCTACTAAGCCCTAAACCCTTCTAAGCCCTAAACCCCAAACCCCGAACCCTAAACCCTAACCCTAAACCCTAACCCTAAACCCCAAACCCCTAAAGTTCCTGAAGGTGGCGCCAGCTGCTGAAACACGTAATGGGTGATCGAGCTTCTGCCAAAACCAACTGAGCGAGGACGGCTAAAACTTTGTGGGGTTTAGGGTTCAGGGTTTAGGGTTTCGGGTTTATGGTGGTTTAGGGTTCAGGGTTTACTCGGCGCTATCTCTGAGTCTGAGCGACTGACCCTCAGGGTTTAGGGCTTAGGGTTCTTCCCTGAAACTTACTGTTAGTGAGTAGGGAATGAGGGAAGGAGATACCCTGAATATCCCTCATTCTATATACCCTTTTAAGGGAATATATGGGGTTCCTCATTCCCTCATTCCCTACTACCCAACAGTAAGGAAAAGGATCCTACTGAACCCAATAAGGGAAATCTAAAAATGTCCCGGGTTTAGGGTTTAGGGTTTAGGGTTTAGGGTTTAGGGTTGAATCCGGCCTCACTTTGGCCCTGGATTCCATGCTGCCGAAAGGACATCAAGCCAAGCCTCTCAAGTTGAGGAGCACGGGGGGGTTTGCTTGGAGGTTCATGGGTAGTCATAAGTAGGTTTAGGGTTTAGGGTTTAGGGTTTAGGGTCTAGGGTCTAGGGTCTAGGGTTTAGTGTACCCTAAGTAGGGTTGCAAGTAGTAGCTGCCATACCTATCACCCTAGCATGTGCTTCTGTGTGTGTGGTCAGCACCTGTATGTCCAAGCCCCAAAGCCTCACCAAACCCTAAACCCTACACCCCAAACCCTCAACCTTAAACGCTAAACCGTGGATGGATGGCAAGGCCTCAAGGTCTGTGGCAGACCCTGCCCATGGATCGGCGAACTCAGCTGCTCCGGACTCAAGAACCTCTACTGGCAACTGTGCAGCTACATTGCCGCTATACATGCAACGCACATGCTTCGAAACTTTGCGGTTGCACAACATGATGGAGCGAAACAAAACACCGTAAGCCCCTAAAGCCCTAAAATCCTAAAGCAAGGAGGTCATATTACCACATATGTTTCTTTACGAAAGTGGCCACAGCAGGCGAATGCACTGGTACACAAGGCCAAGCGAAGTTGTCACGAAGCTTCTCGGCTTGCCTGTTTAGGGTTTCGGCTCTCGCGCTCGCTCGGGCAGGCAAGGATTCGGGCGGTCTGGTCCATCTACACTTTTTAAAATTTAATTAGGCCAAACAACTGCAAGCAACTTGTTCTTTTTTGTTCGCCTCGCATTCTCTCAGCCTACATTCGCTTCGCGACTTGAATGTCGCGCCAGGACATTAAAGAAACTCGACTGACCTCATGAGTAGGTCTGGCACGACCCCAGTGCCACCCCAGTCCAGCTTGCATGTCAATGAATTTAGTGCTAGGCACGCCTTCGCACTGCTGGCTTCAATCATCCTGCACAAATTTAGGCAGCGGGCGCCGCACGCGAACGCACGAGCGCAGACACGTGACACAAGACTTCTGACGAAGTTATGCGATATAGGGCCGTGTTGGCCGGTTTCTTGTAGGCGTCAGCACAATTCTCACAGCGCCAAGCTGCCGAAGCGGTGAAACGCAGAACATTACAGGGCTCCTTTCTGGGGACCACGCGTCCCCTCTGGCAACGTAACGATTCTTCCGGACCGAAATGCAGGAGGCAAAGGCATTTCCATGATCATTTATGTTTGCAGAATCAGGTTTAGGGTTTAGGGTGTAGTGTTTAGGGTGTAGTGTTTTTTCCCACCCGTTTCGCATGCGTTTACGGTTTAGGGTTTAGGGTTTGGGGTTTAGGGTTTCCTTGCGATGTGCCATGAGTTGAGGGCGGCTTGTCGGTGGTCCCCGCCAGCCGTTCACTCACTTGGCGTTGTTGGCACCCTCCATTTCCATGTCTGATGGGCCATCGCCAGCCTGGTCAGCCAAAACGCAGGAATACAATAAGTAACTGTACAGACCCCTATACTATACCCTAAAGATGAAGAGCCAAACAGGCTGTCGGAGTCCCGCCTCACTCGGGTTCCCCAAATCACCTCAGCTGCGACATCTAAACCCTTAACCCTAAACCCTAAACCCTAAAACATCCACCCTAATTAGGTTTCCACCTGCACTGCGGCGTTTGGGGATTCGGGACGCGATCCAGCTCCCTTTCCACAGCCCCGATGCCCTTGCAACAGCATCCATGGTTTCTGCTGCATGATCTGAGGGCCGCGGTTTAGGGTTTAGGGTTTAGGGTTTAGGGTTTAGGGTTTAGGCATGCACACCCCTAACCCTCGTTGAACCCAGGCTCAACCCTGAGCCCTCTTTGAACCCGGACTCAGCTGGGTAAACCAGCTTAGTTGTCCAGTACCTAAGGGAAGTAAAGGTTTACCTTTGGGATTCGA
Organism: Symbiodinium natans; assembly: GCA_905221605.1. Lineage (NCBI taxonomy): Eukaryota > Dinophyceae > Suessiales > Symbiodiniaceae > Symbiodinium > Symbiodinium natans. Next base: position 72,132 of record CAJNDS010000470.1, on the reverse strand, counting down.
AGGGGACTATATTACCCCAAAAAAGGTTAAAGGTTACCAAACCCTAAACCCTAAACCTATAAACCCTAAACCCTACTCTACTAAAAGGTTAAAGGTTACCGACTCCACTACTAAGCCCGCCTGTGCGCTGCTGCCAAGTTGCTGAGGGCGTCCAGGGCGCTCTGGCGTCTGCCAGGAGTCATCGACTCATGGTCCTCCTGGAGCTTCCCACAGGGGTAGCCCAGCACCCTGTACTCACATGAGCTGCCTTATGTTTGCCTATGTCGCTTCTAAACCCTAAACCCTAAACCCTAAACCCTAAACCCTAAACCCTAAACCCTAAACTTTAAACCTTAAAGATGCTGCGCTCTCTGGGTTAGCTGACGCAGCCCGGTATCAGCCATGAGCGCTCAGGAAGACGTCGAGGGCTCGGGAACTGAAGGCTTAGGGTTTAAGGTTTAGGGTTTAGGGTTTAGGATTTAGGGTGATTTTCCGGCCGGAAGCTTGCTAACATCTGTCTAGCTGTAACCAGTGCCACACAGCATCCCTAAACTTTAATCCCTTTTGACCTAGACCATAAACCCTAAACCCTAAACCCGAACCCTAAAACCTCCTTTTGAATCCTGAGCCTTGTTCCGAGGTGGGCCTAACTCTTTCTTCCGAAACGAGGCCTGCATTTTTGCTCGGGGCCTGAGAACCTTATAATTCTAGGGGCTGTACTGAGATGTACTTGGGATGTTCCCCTTTATACTAACAGTCCTTAACAGGGATGATAGTAGGGGTACTATAATCCCTAAACCCTAAACCCTAAACCCTAAACCCTAAACCCCTAAGCCCTATTAGTACAGCAAGGGGGAACATCACAATTCCGGGGGGTTGTACCTTGGACCCTTGGGGTTGCTTTTTTTTGGGTTTTGGGGACTCTGCTTAAAGATCCTTAAGGTAGTATAAGGGCCATATTCGGAGCATACTACAGGGAACCTTTAGGGTTTAGGGTTTAGGGTTTAGGGTTTAGGGTTTAGGGTTTAGGGTTTAGGGGTGCGAGTCTTAATCCCTTGAATGAGAAGCGCCCTCTGAACTGTTTGCACGTGTTTTCTTAGCATGCGCTTACAACAATCCCCCCCAAAACCCAAACTCTAAACCCTACACCTTTTTGTAAACCCTAAACCCTAAACCCTAAATCCTAAACCTCCCCAGTAATCAACAATAATAGGAGCCCGGGAGACGGAATCGTTTGGGGTGGGATCCACGGCTGGCTGGCTGCGCTCAGCCATCGCCAGGCTCCCAAGCCTATGAGGACGACGACTTAGGCGTGGGCTTGGGGTGTCCAGCGCGGGCGTTTAGGGTTTAGGGTTTAGGGTTTAGGGTTTTAGGGTTTAGGGTTTAGGGTTTAGGGTTTAGGGTTTAGGGCTTTCTTGGCACCCGACTAGCCACGGCAATGCGGGGTTTGTGGTTTAGGGTTTAGGGGTTTAGGGGTTTGGGGGGGGGGGGGGGGGGGGGCGTGTAGGGAACACCACGGAACAAAGGGGAAAGGCACAGGGACAGTCTGAAAGAACGACTTACCAAGCCAATGACGGGTAGAACGACCTACCAAGCCAATGAATGGAACTCCTAGTTATTAAGTCTTCAGACTTCCCAGCGCGGGTGTCGGGAAGACGTATGTTCTAGGTTCTCGAGTATCCTGGGAATGAACCCGGTTCCTGCTTCATTTTCGCGGGGAACCTAACTTGACCACCCACACTGCGAATAGGGGTAGCACTGAGTTTCCTAGCCCCTCTGGGCCGCCAACACTTGGCTGAGGGTTTGGGTTTAGGTATAGCTAGGATTACTACAGGGATCCATTCCCTACAAGGACCACTACTCCAAGCTTCGAAACCTAAACCCCAACTTTGGAGCTTATTTCTAAACCCTGCACCCTAAACCCTAAACCTTAAACCCTAAACCCTAAACCCTTGTCACTTGCTCGGGCTGCCCGGGCCTGCGTAGGAAGGCAGCTGCACCTGCCACTGGGACTTGCGCTTCACTTCGACGCTCACACTTGGACAGGGTTTGGTTTAGGGTTTCGGGTTTTGGGTTTCGCGGTTTCCGGGTTAGGGTTTAGGGCCTAGGGTCAGGGTTTTAGGGTGAGCCCAGAGCTTTACAGGTTGCAACTGCTAGCTTGCGAGATGGTTTCCACTGCACTGGCTGTAGTACTGTAAGGACAGGCAAACCCTGAATACTCACTCTGTGGTTTTCGGGTTCAGGGTCACCCGGAATCTGGAAAACCCTATCGATTAATCAATACACCCCATATCTCAAACGCTTTGTGGAAGCAGGCTTGGAGTGCCGCTCCCCGGAAAAGGTTCTCGCTCCTTAAACCCTACAGTAAACTCAAGAAAGTTGGAACATGGGTGAAGGATTAGAGCTGGGATTCCCTTTAGTATACTTTTTGGCGTATGGGGAGAAGGATGTTCGAATTGGAGTTTATTTTACACCCTGTGAACTCTAAGCCTCGAAGCCGAAGATGTGGAGTCTGGAGCGCCCCATGTGTGTGTGTGTGTGTGTGGCTTGCGGATGCTCACACATGCTCGTTGTCTTCGGCGAACTGCAAGAGAGCTGTTGAACAACTCTACCACCCTAAATGCTTAACCACGAAGTCCCGAAACCCTAAACCCTAAACCCTTTGAACCCGAAACTGAGTGCCAGGCCGGACCATTGGACCACAGACTGTTGCTGCAAGCCACAACTCAGGGCAAAACCTGTGCTCGCACCCCAACCCAAACCTTCAAACCTCAACCCTCAAACCCCAAACCCTAAACCCTAAAGCTCTTCACCCCCCCCCCCCCCCCCCCCCGGCCTTTGTCTGCCATGTTCGGAACGGGAGCCATGAGCGAGCTCGCGCTGCAGACGGCCGCCCGCTCCAAAAGAAACAGCCTCGACATCCAATTTAGGGCTTCATTCGGGTTGAGGGCTTCGGTCTGTCATGCTAGGAATAAGGTTTAATTCGGGTTTAGTGTTTAGGTCTGTCATACTAGCGTCTAGTTTTTACGGGGCAAAAGGGGCTCGACGGGTGGGTTCAGGAGCGACTGCTTGATGCCTAACCCTAGATCCTAGACCCTAGCCCTGGACCCGAGCAAACCAGGCCTGCTTGTATATCCTTATTAATTATAGGTTTCACGATATTGAAGGTAATGATATTAGTTTAAATCGAGTTGGGTGGTATTTAAGAACTAAAGCAGCCTGGGTTGGCCCTGATACAACCTCTGACAAATATTCCGATGTCGGATCCTTGTCAACCCAAAGAAGAGAGAAACTACAACATATCCGAAGGACCTATACCCCCAAAAGCCCACGTTGAACCGCGAAGTGTCTGATTTCCGGTGCATCAGCAGCTGAGTGGGCAGCAAGTGCTGATAGTCAACACACAGCTGCTCATGGGCCTGCTCCTTCCCAAGACATCGTGCGTTGCTTGCTGTTGCCTTCTATGGGTTGCTTCTGCCACCTGCCTAGCTGACCAGGTTATGCACTTCAGTGCAACACATGTGCCAAAAGCGCTCACCCGTGCTTCCCTCCCCCTCGCTCGAATCGCGCAGCCTGCTGTTGCACCGGTGCTGAAGTGCCCCCAGCCTTGCAAAGCGTGCGCTTGACATTCTTTCCATTTCCCCAAGCGCCCGGAGATGCATGCTAAACCCAAAGATCCCTAAACGTTAATTACATGCTTTAGAATATACACTATAAACTATACACGAATTACAAAAGGTTCAGGAAGTTCAGGAGAAGGAATTACTGTGCTCCGTCATGCTAGGCTCCGGACCGAGGGCTGCACGCTGAAGCCTTGGCAACGGCATGAGTTTAAATCGTCGGCCATCGGAGAAATCGAGCCATGGTTTAGGGTTTAGGGTTTAGGGTTTAGGGTTGTCGGACTCAGCTGCAATTCTACTGGCCTGAAGCAGTCAAGCTTGTCTACGCGACTACCAGGTGTGACTACCAGGTGAGCTTGGGGAGACCTCCGTCTTCTTGGAGGATCATGGGTTGTTGCAAGTAGGGCTTTAAAGTGATAGCTAAGCTTCATGACCCTACTTAGGGGGACTGACGACCCTACTTATAACTACCCATGGACCTCCAAGTAGAGACAACGTTGCTTCAGAGGCCGTGAAAGGCTTCAAAGGGATGCTGGCTACTGCAAGTCACTGCCAAACTCACCCCCGTAGTACCTTAAGAAGCACAGTCGTCACGCAGAATCGGCTTTCCCACGCCAGAGGTGAATGACAAATTTGGAGATGGCAAATGCAAAACCAAACCATGAGGAGCATGCTTGAAAAATAAGCAGGCTGCGCAACCCGTCTCATATGGGAGCCCAGGCACCTATCGAAAGGTATTCTCAGTGCTTGGCCCCCCCCCCTCATTCTTGCAGCAAACCCGTCTGGGTTTGAAGCGGAACGCCTACGTGGCATTTACCGAGATACAGCTTTGCAAATAACTTCGGCATGTGACTTTCAAAGCTCAACCCTAAACCCTAAACCCTAAACCCTAAACCCTAAACCCGATAAATGCCCAACAGCTTGCCCTCCGAAGGGCTGCACGGTGTCGAGATTGCTTGGAGGTTCATGGTACTTATGAACCAATTGTAGCTGTACTTATAACCCACTTATAAGCCCCTTAAGTGCCCTAGCATGGTTATAAAGTTCTAAGTACAGTTATAATTGGTTCATAAGTACCATGAACCTCCAAGTAGGGCAGGCTCCATAGGATTGATGTAGCCAACATGCAACTGGCCCGATGCAGACGGCAGCCACATCAAATCAAAAGTCCCTGGAGCCGCAAACAAAACCACTTGACAAATCAAGTTGAGATGCCAAAGCTCCCTCTTCCTGGAGAAGGGTGGCTTGAGCATAAACGCAGTACGCAGCTTTGCCGAAGTACTGCCAGAACTACTGAACACAAGCAAGAGTCGGCTTCTTGCTAGGCAAGATGCCGCACCTGCTGTGTCCGATCGCTGCTTCCCAGGGTGGTCTAACTGTTTCAGAGCTGACTTCTGACCAACCGGGTGGTGAAGGGCACGAGGCAGAGCTGGAGCCCACACAGATACCAAGACTAGCCCTTAAGCACTTAACAAACAACAATGCACATACATACATACATACATATATATATATATACATATGTATATATATACACATACACAATATATATATATATATATGTGCAAAAAAGCTACCTTCCCACTTATACCTGCACACACACACAGACACACTGTTTCGCGAGCATACGTATATGTCAATATGTCTGTTTTCACCATTTTGTTACAGACCTCTGTCGTGTGCAAGCACCAATACCACTTGAGATTTTCCCTCTTGTCATCAAAACAGTCCTAAATAGGGATTATAATAATGGGGAGGTAATCCTTATCAAGGACTGTTAGTATACGGAAAAGCATCCCAAAATACCACAACTTTTTTACGCATCCCGCCAGTTTTGTCAGCTTTCGTGGCATCTACAGTTCCTCTTCCATCGACTTTTCTGCGAAAACAAATGTTTGGTGCGCAACGTTTACGTAGCGGACGTAGAACTTAACGGTGATATGGGCGAAAAACTGTCAGGGGCAACGTGGCAAGGGGATGTCATCTGCATCCACCAGCATCTCGTTCCAGAACCTGCTATACAGATGGATGGGAATTTTGACAAGCTAATAGCTGTGGCGTAAGTACGTAGAATATGGTTGCGTGGTCCCCACAGGCACGACATACTACGCTACATAGGGTCTGTATCATTGCCCGACATGTTGCAACAAACCTGATTGACAGGTTTGTAGGGTACCCCTAAACCCTAATCTACCCTACTTGTAGTCTTGCTAGGGCCTCATGAGACTCCAGGATTCCAGGGTTTTTCCATGGTTTTGGGCTCGTACCCCAAAAGCCCGAAACACCTCCAGAAACCGGCGCCCCGCGCGCGACATGCCCACACTCTTAGGAACCCAAACCCTTAAGGCCATGGAAAGGCAAGCCTCGGCAAGCCTCGGCACCCTCGTGAGATGACTATAATAAGGTAGGTGAAACCGGTCAGGCCTTTGAATTCGCAGTGTGGAAATTCGGATGCACTTGCAGTCCTGAGCTCCGACACCTCATGAAACCTGCTGTGTTTTTGTCTTTTTTGCCACCTGCCTCACTGACCTGATGTGGTTTAGGGTTTAGGGTTTAGGGTTTAGGGTTGAGGGTTTAGGAATTTCAAAACTGCCATCCACAACCTTTGCGAAGATCGGAGCCCGGATCTGTCAAGCACTTGCTGGCTTGGCGATTTTTAGGTTGCCATCTGCAGAACTGTCGCCTCTTCTGCAAAGAGGCAGGAAAATCTGCAGGTCTGTACAGGCCTCCTTCACGAATCGCTCAGTGCATCCAGCAACCTTGAAACACGTTGATGACGCACTGCTTCGGTGCTTTAGGGTTTAGGGTTTCGGTACTTTGTACCTGCACTTGGTGCCAATAAGAGAGCCTTTCTTCAAGGAACGTGTCATAACCTGCCCTGGGTGCAGCCAAAGCTTGTCCCTCATACGCTTCGCAAAATCTTTAACAGGAATCCTGACTTGGCGAATGCCCAAAAATCCGAAAGCCTGCCAAGACACTCTGCTTCATCGCCTGTCTCGCAGTCTGCCAAGCTGTCCTCTGAAGCCTCCTGATGGGATTCAGAGGGAGACCTGCTCCCCGATGACCTGAGTGCAGCGACTGGATTGCGGGTTTGGAGAGTTCAGCATATGCCATGCCCTAACCCTAAACCCTAAACCCTAAACCCTAAACCCTAAACCCTAAACCCTAAACCCTAAACCCTAAACCCTAAACCCTAAACCCTAAACCCTGGTCAGTTCTCGAGTTTCTGCGGCTCGCTTCCCGGGTCGCTGTCATGAAAGATGTCTCTAAATTCAGCCTCAATTGGCAACTTGGTAGCCCAGTAACCATATTTTAATAAGGGCACCCTTTTTGGGCTTGGTTATTTAATAAGGGAAACCAGAACCAATCAAAGGGTAAAGGGTACCACTGGGCTACCACGGCAACAGCTGGCCATGGTACTCTTTTCGGGCAGCATGCAAACGGTATCCCTTGCCAAAAAGGGCGCGCTGCGGAAGAATGTACCTGTGTCACACTCAAGTGACTCTGGCTCAACCACTGCTTCTGAGGGCAGTCCCTAACAAAAAACCCTAAACTCTAAACCCTAAACCCTAAAAACTAAACCCTAAACCCTAAACCCCCTCTGCCCTGGCGGAGGCCATGTGGATCCTCTTTAACGATCTGCCCGAGTTTGGCCTTCTCTCAGAAGAATCCAGCCAGCAAAGGCCTGGTCTCCAATACTGGTCTCAGAGTTTGGGATGTTCGCTTCCGTCAGGGAGCTGCAGCCACGAAAGGCCTCATCCCCAATGCTGGTTACAGAGCTGGGTATTTCCACTTGTCTCAGGGAAATGCAGCCAGCAAAGGCCCAATTGCCAATGCTGGTTACGGAGCTAGGGATTTCAACTCGCGTCAGGGAGCTGCAGTCAGAAAAGGCCTGGTCGCCAATGCTTGCCACAGAGTTGGGAATTTCCACTTGTGTCAGGGAGCTGCAGCCATAAAAGGCCATAGCTGCAATGCTGGTCACCGAATTGGGAATCACAACTTTCACCAAAGCCTTGCAATGGCAAAAGGCGCTATCGTTGATGACTGTTGTTCCATGTGGGATCCGCACATACAATTCTTTGGCCATCTCCTCTCTTTTCCAGCGTGCCATTTCAACAAATGGGTCTGACCAAACCAGTGAAATACCATCTCCATCTTGCAAACCAGTTTCGTGCACAGTCATATCAGGCTCGAGAACATTCACTCCTTGAATCAAAGATGCTTGACGATCTTGAACACCATCTTCATGACACTGCTGCGAGATTTCTCTCATGGTTGCCGTATCCACCACTACGACCATCGTCTGATCTCCGTTTGGGTGGGTGACTCGAAGTGTCTTTTTCGCCATGGCAGTTGGCTGGACTTGTGACTGTGCTTACAATCTTTCAATGGCCTAGATTTATGTATTGAGATTTCCTGGCGTACTTTGGGAAACCACGTGCAGCACGCTGAATGATGTCATCTGACCACTTCCATTCGAAAGTGCAAGCAAGAAAACTTGCAAGACAATCTGCCAGGCTCTTAGTAGGGAATGAGGGAACTTTAAGGGATCATATAGGGTACCTTACGTATACCCTTTAAGGGAGCTTGTAGGGTACCTTCTCTCTCTCTATATATATATATGTATACCCATTTAAGGGATTATATGGGGTACCTCATTCCCTCATTCCTACTGAAAACCAGCCAGCCGTTTCAGCGCCTTCTTCTAGCTCCACAGGGATTGATTGGGGTTTTAGGGTTTAGGGCCTTTGGGATCATCAGGGTTTAGAGTTTAGGGTTTTAGGGTTTAGGGTTTAGGGTTCAGGGTTTAGAGTTTAGGGTTTAGGGTTTCGGGTTTGCTTCAAAGCCAAGAAGCTGAAGCTTCCGATCACCTTTGGCTGCCTTGACGATCCTTAGAGACAGCTACTGGGTTCAAAAGGGTTTCGGATTTAGGGTTTGGGGTTTAGGGTTGTTTAGGGTTTAGGGTTAGAGAGAGATAGGGACCTCGAACAACCGTCTTCCAAGACCACATGTGACTTGCTACACCTCTCGACTGTTGCTGGGACCTCCAGCGCATGATCTTAAGAATCTTACAGGCAAGGCAGACACTCCTCCCCCCGGCCGCCTTGTTCGCAAAGTCTACTGGGGAGAAGGGTCACACACAACATCTGCTAAGCACTCTGCCTCCCACCCTTAGGGTTTAGGGTTTAGGGTTTAGGGTTTAGGGTTTAGGGTTTAGGGTTTAGGGTTTAGGGTATTCATAACCCTGACGCATCTGGATATGCCATCCTAAGACTCCTACATGGGCAGTTCTCGGAACTAGGAACCCTAAATCCTAAACCCTAAGCCCTAAACCCTAAACCCTAAACCCTAAACCCTAAACCCGGAGGGAGCGCGTGAGAGCAACATCTCCAAGCGCGACGCTGTCTGCCGGGAGTCTTCTTGCACTCGGGTCTTTGCCACTTCACCGACCCGGGCAAGGGTGGGCTCCCAGCTGGCAAGTAAATCCCAGCCTGGCTTGTGTTTAGGGTTTCGGGTTTAGGGTCTAGGGTTTAGGGTTTAGGGTTTGGGGTTTGGGGTTTGGGGTTTAGGGTTTAAAGTTTATGTGCGGTCTCATGCCCTTTTTTCTCAATCTGGACTGGGAGGGGGATTCCAGAAAAAGCATGCAGGACCTGACCGGCACCCTTCTTGCCAGAGGACTCTCTTACGTGCCTCAAGTTAACCCCGAACCCTAAACCCTAAACCGCAGGCTATCTACAGAACTGAAGCTTGGCCTTTTAGGGAATTCTGTGGGCAGACAGATCATAACTTGGGATGTTCCCCCTTATCCTAACAGCCCCTAGTAGGGATTCATCTCTACTAAGGACTGTCAGTATAAGGGGGATCATCCCAAATGAGAACATATGCCAACCCCCCCGGAAAAACTGAGTCTAACCTCACGGACTACAAGGCTCAGATGTGGCGTGGCATAGGGCCTTCGCCTTAAGATTACTAGAGGCGGAGGGTTAGGGTAAAGGGTATAGGGTACAGGGTATAGGGTATAGTGTATAGGGTTTAGGGTAGAGGGTTTAAGGTTTAGGAGGGAAACCTGTCTTCACCAAAAGAAGTAAAAAGGACACGCAGCCAACGTATGTCGAAGATTGGCTGCCGGCTACTTATGTTATGTAGCTTTCCTGCGCTCGCAACTGGCTGATTCTTAGCGACATGTACTGCGCGTCTCTGGCTTCGGGCGGCGTCTCAGCATGTACAATGTGCTGATTTTTATCATGTAATATACGGGGCCTGAGTAATTAGGATAGGGTTTGGGGGGATTGTTATAGTACAATTACATAGAGACAATAAAGGAATACGATAACTTCTCCGACCCCTATATGGGATTTTACGTGAATAAGGGGATCCCTCATATAGACCCACAATGGTAGGATTCCCTTATAATCAGGACCCGAATAAGGCACCCCTATTTTCGGAGACCCCCATAAACCCTTATAACAGGGGTACTAGAATCCCCATTAAGGACTGTTAGTCTCTGGAGGAGCATCCCACACTCCGACCCCTACGTGAGATCCCAAACTCTGAACCCTAAACCCCAAACCCTAACCCCTACAGCTCGCCTGCATTGGCGACTTTGCTGCCGAGGGCTTCTTGGCCCCAGCACTCTCCGTCAAGTCTTTGGCAGCACTTCGGCTTCGGTCGAACCAGTTGTGCACCTCGAAGGGCCCCGGAGAGGCTTAAGGTTAGGGTTTAGGGTCTGGGGTCTAGTGTCTAGGGCTTAGGGCTTAGGGGAGGGAATCCCTCGCAGCTCCAAGGGATGTTAAAATTGCACTTCGCGCAACATCTCTGTCAGGATGGCCCAGTAACCCTAAACCCTAAACCCTAAACCCTAAACCCTAAACCCTAAACCCTAAACCCTAAACCCTAAACCCTAAACCCTAAACCCTAAACCCTTGGCAGGCCCATGCCAGGCCTTGTCCAAATGAGTGCAGATCTGATGCTGAGCCGGCAAGGACGGCAAAGACTTGTGCGAGATATTGACGTCCTGCCAAGGGTTTAGGGTTTAGGGTTTAGGGTTTAGGGTTTAGGGTTTAGGGCTCCTGGTCCTAGTCTGCATGCTCACCATTCATGGGGCTAAGGTGACAACCTTTGGAAACCTAGCCATGGCTAAAGGCTAAACACCCTACTAGAACCTGGAGATCAGCACGCGAATCAAGCCCAAATCTCAGAACATTCGTTCGCATTCCCTACCAGGCAGAGAAAAACTAAATCTCCCTAGGGCCCCGGCCACCAATAGTCTTCGGAGCCATCGATCCACGTCGTCATTGTATCGCCGGGACGCCTGTTCAACAAGGTGAGAGGATTGTCCCATCACAAGCCAAAGCGATGCGGGTTGCTAATTCCCCTCCCCCTGATATTAACCCCCCAACCCCCTTTTTTTCAATGATTAATACTCCCATTGTAGCTATATGATGGTATATAGTATATAGTAAGGGGGGGGGGGGGGGGCATTTCATATTAGGGGTGGGAAGGGGGAGGGGATTAGTTCATGCTCGCCTCCCTGACAAAAAACCTCAACCCGATGCCCCATGAAAGGCGAGGACCGTAAACCCTTAACCCTAAACCCTAAAACCTAATTCCCAAGCCTCCGTGGCGTGAGAGTTGGTGGTGTGAGAGTCGCTGTTTAAGTCGGGCATCGAATGGGTTTGTCGGTGCAGTGGCGGCACTGCATCCTCATCTTGCGTGCGCTTCCGATACAGCTCCTGACAAGGTTTAGGGTTTAGGGTTTAGGGTTTAGGGTTAAAGGGTTCAGGGTTTATGACTTTGCCTACTACGCTGGGAAACGATTGCCCAACTATACTTCCATCAAGGTCCGTGCTGTCATTCTTGTTACTACTCATATTACTACTATTGCCATTATTACTGTTCTTACGATCATTACTACTATTGCTATTACTATTACCATTATTTCTGCTCTTACTACCACTTCTGTTATTACCATTCTTATCACTATTATATAATTACATTATTACTAGTATTTTACGATGAAGAAAGCATTACTATTGCGAGAATTGCATCTTTGCTGGCCAAGCCGCTTCTACAGATTCGTTCGCGCTTGGCATGCTGGCCAGCTTCCGGACGTGATTGTCTGCTGCACTCAGGCCCTCTGCACCTTGCATGACAGGCATCAAAAGTCGAATGATGCATCGTCGTCGTCGTAGTAGTAGTAGTAGGAGTAGGAGTAGTAGGAGTAGGAGTAGGAGTAGGAGTAGGAGTAGGATTAGGAGTCGTCGTGGAGAATCTGCTCATGGCAGGCAAGATTCGCAAGCCCGCGATGGCCTCGCGCGTGCTCGGACGCGGGGGCGGCTCGACGCCAGCGGAAGGCAAGTGCGTCATCGTCCCCTGTTTAGGGCTTAAGACCATGCCTGTGGTCCCTTTCTGGGTGCGCCAAAACCACGGCGGGTGCGCCGCAATCTCATGGGCTCACATCAAGTCAGCCCCTGATTTTGGGGGTTCCAGCCCTGTCTTATGGGGGCCCAGGGTCTGGGGTTTCGATGTGGTGCGCTTATGGTAGACCTTAACCACCTTACATGCCGTCGAGTCCCAGCAGCTTTCGATGGTGGAAAAGGAAGTACCAGAACTACTCGTGCCCCCACACATTCTGAAGCTCCCTAAACCCCAAACCCTTTTATACGGCTCGGACTGCTGCACTGAAATCCTAAACCCTAAACGCTAGATGGGTAGGCTCAGGGATGCGGAAGCCTGCCTGATGGGAGTCCCCCTCCTGCATCCTCGAACCTGCAGCGGGCCGTTTGGGGTGAGGAAATTTGTATAACTTCCGCAAGGAATAATGACTCATAGTATTCCCTGATGGTCCCTTTCTGATTATACGATAACAACCCCCCAAGCCCTATTCTAAAAACAAGGGAGAGGGGCCGCACTGCAATGAATATCAATCGGAGGCCTTTGTGCCCGAAAGCCCTTCCTTCTCTTTGCCGACTCATGCTCTGAACTGAAGGCCCCTAGGGTTTAGGGTTTAGGGTTTAGGGTTTAGGGTTTAGGATTTAGGGTTTAGGGCCACTTCATTCCGTTCCGCTTTGCAGGAGCTGGCCTGCAACGCTGCTGTAGGGATTGAAGGTGCTCCTGCCTTGGCAGAACGAAAGTCTCTCTCACTCTCTCACACTCTCTTCTTCTTCTTCTTCTTCTTCTTCTACAGGGCTTAAGGGGACTCTCTCACACACACACTCTCTCTCTCTCTCTCTCTCCCTCTCTGCCTTTTTTTCATTTTCTCGTGGGGCGGTGAGCGGGTGAACCCCGGTCACGTATGCCCACCTCTGTCTCAGTCTCGTTCAGTTCTTTCTTTCGGAACCCCAGAAACGCTCATTTTCGGAAACCTCCGGCCCCATATGGTCACGGTGCTGCGCCGCATTGACGTTGCTTCTGCCCCTCGCTGAAGTCGACTCTGCGTCTGTCGGTTGGACCACTCCGAGGTCTGCTCCAAGTAGCCCTTAGACGTCGGCACAACGCTTTGGGGTTAAACCCTAAACCCTAAACCCTAAACCCTAAACCCTAAACCCTAAACCCTAAACCCTAAACCCTTGCGGAACTTTGCATGAAAAGCGCATGGCTTCGTGGCTATATGCTGGCAAGCATCGCTCGTGTTGAAGGCACCGTTCTGGGTCTGGGCCGTGACGTGTCGTGGGGTTTGGTCTAAGGTATGAGATTGTTTAAGGTACCCTACTTAGCTACTTGCCAAGCTGTTCGAAAATCGAAGATTGCTTGAACTCATGAGACTCATGGGTAGTTTGAGGTAGGAATATACGTTTGGTAGCTACACGACCCTAAGTATGGTACGTCTATCAACCTACATGTAACCTCCTGCGGCCCGCCAAGCCATGAGAGAAAAGAAAAGATATCAATTGAATTAGGGGCTTCTTCTCGACTACGATTTGCTTCAGACCCCCCCCCCCCCCCAAAAAAAAAAAAAAGAGATGATAATCATCGCTATATTGCCCATATAAGGAAAAATATGCTGTGTTTTTCGGGGGCCGCTTCTTGTTAAGGTGTACAAGGGCTCCTGTGGATCTCCCCCCCCCCCCCCCCGAGGTTTGGGTTTTTGGCCACCCGTCTAGCCGTGCTTCACAGGGCAACTGAAGAGGTTTGGGTTTAGGGTTTAGGGTTAGGGCGGGAGGTTTTTCCGCTAGGGTTTAGGCTTGGGGTTGGGGCAAAAGGGTCCACAATCCAAGTCAAGGTACAAGCGCACAAAGACATGGCGAAGAGTCTCAGACCACTCCGCCACTCCAGAGGCTACTCATGTAAGCCCTTCTTAAGAGAAAAAAAAAGGAGCCAACCACAACCCAACAGCTCCTAAGAACCCTAAACTCTGTCGGCCATGCCTGTCTTCAGCCAGGAGGCGCTTCCGAAACCTCGGGTACTGCCGGCTTCTGCCAGCCCGCGCTTCCCGGTCCTGCGCAGCCACGCAAGGCTGGCACGAGGCTCCCAAGTTTGAGTGTCGGGAAAAATACAGCGCGGCTTGAAACCTAAACCCTAAACCCTAAACCCTAAACCGTAAACCCTAAACCCTACTATGAACCGATGTCGCGGCCCGAAAGAGCCAGCCTTCGGATCAGGGTGAGCCACAAAAAACCCACAAAAGCGCCCCGAGACCCTCCTGGAGTAGAAGGCTCGGACAGAGGTGTCTGCCTGCGGAGATGGGGACTCTGTGGGCACCTGGCGTCTCAGGGTTCAGATGGATTTGGAGTTCAGGTATGACATAGCAGAACACGAAGTCGCAGAAAGACCGGGACTGTGTAGATTCCGAGCCCTGAACAGCCCTCAACCCTGAACCTGATGCTGAGGCTCCGCCAGCAACAGGTAGACGTTGCAATGCTCCAGTCAGCGAGCAAACTCTCGAAATTCCCTCTAAACCAGTCCGGTAGCTCCACTTTGGCGACGGATTCTGATGGCTCTTACAACCTGCCTTGCAAGAGCAGCCCGTGCTTTGGAAATCTTACCCTACACCCTAAACCCTAAACCCCAAACTCTTCCTTGAACCAGGATTTTTTACGTCAGCTGGCACGATGACTAGTGCATTCCCTACATGAAACCTAAACCCTGAGGAAGCCTAAACCCTAAACCACAACAACCGCGGCTCCGCGGCTGATCGCACTCGGTTCATAGGCGACAAAGTGGTGCTAAAGTCATCTTCTGCACGTGGGCCAAGTGCAGGAAGTGGCGTGCCTCCTGCAAGTCAGAGGAGGTTCCTTAAACCAAAAACCCTAAGGTTTAAACCGCCTTGGGGCTAAGGCTGAGGTGCATGCTTCTTCCAGGAGAAAGGAGCCCTTAAAGTAATATGCGACAAAAATGAGAAGCCTCTACTCTAAGCGCTCTGCTGTGCATTGCGTCATAGTCTTCACCTACGCATTGCGTGTGGCCCGAAACCTTGAACCCTAAACCCTAAACCCCTGAACCCTCAACCCTAAACCCCTAAACCCTAAGCCTGGCATTGAAGCTGTGTTGGCGAGCCTCTGGCCGTGACGTACATCGACATCTCCTGGAGCCTGGAGTCCTCCCTCAAGCCAGCTACTGTCTGACCTGCGGTTTAGGGTTTAGGGTTTAGGGCTAGGGTTTAGGGTTTCGGGTTTAGGGTTTAAGAGGTTTAGAAGATCTTGCAGCACGAGGGCTCGCATCACTGGAATCAATTGGAGACCCCTTTAGGCCACGAGGATGGCCCTTAACGCCCCCTGAAAAGGATTCCTAAATATGATCCGCTTGGGCGTTTGTTTAGGGTATGATGTCTTGAAGCCGAACAAAGGGAGCATGCCTGAAAGATCCCAAGGACCTAAACCCTAAATCCTAAACCCTAAACCCTAAACCCCGGAACAATCCAAGGCCAGGCCAAGCGTCTGGTGGCCAAACTCTTCGGTGTGCTCGGTTGAAAGCCGCACCTCTGGGGCCCTTTAGGGGGGGGTTTAGTTTAGGGTTTGGGGTTTGGGGTTTGGGGTTTGGGGTTTGGGGTTTGGGGTTTGGGGTTTGGGGTTTGGGGTTTGGGGTTTGGGGTTTGGGGTTTGGGGTGTAGGGTTTAGGGTTTTAGGGTTTCGCCACCCGCACTGCACAGGGTTTAGGGTTTTTAGACTATGAGCGTCTAGGGGGTTTTGTGCCCCCTGCCTGGCAGGGTTAGGTTTTGGGGTGTTGGGTGGTGGCCTAGCATGTTTCGGGGTCCAACTCACCACGGAGCAAACCCGTGGTAACGTTTCCACGTGTCTGCTTTGCTCTTGGTGTCATGGTAAGCTAAGCATGAAGAAGTTCAGGGTTTAATCGCTCACACTCGGACAAGCCAGGCGAGGCACACAGGTTCAACAGTCTCAACATCGGCTCTGCAGCACATGTGGCCACAGTCATGCTGGTGATACTACTCAACACTCACTGTTTGCTAACTGGTGAAAGGCTCATTGGCTAGTGAAACATACCCAAAGAGAAGTTCAGGGTTTAGGGTTTAGAGCTTAGGGTTTAGGGTTTAGGGCGTGCACTTTTGGGGGGTTCACAGCGCTGAGTTTTGAGGGAGATACCCAAAAGGGGAATAGAATAAGGGGTGCCACTGGACATCCCACTGCTGCCATTCCGAAACTCCCTAAGCCCTAAACCCTTTTGGCATCCTTTTTGCAACTGGGCTTGGGGGGGCGAACTCTTTTGCACCTCAAACCCTAAACCCTAAACCCTAAACCCCAAACGCAACTCGTTTCTCTGTGGCCAGGCGCGGCTTCTGGTCGAAGAGCTGGCCTGTGCTGCGTGAAACAAACTCTTTTCTACTATTTGCTTAAGAACCCCAAAACAGTAAACAAAACAAAACTAGATTACCCTTAATAAAGAAGAGTTTTTGTGGGGGGAGCGAAAACGATTAGTAGTGTTCCTTGTTGCTGGGTGTCCTGGGCCAAAAAGGTTATTTTTTTGGTTGGTTTAAGGGTTGAGGGTTTAGTGTTTAGGGACTTTTTTCGATTATGGTAGGACTATAGATACCCCACAAAAGTTAACGGTTACCTACTCAGCTACGAAGTTGTCTTGTTTGCCGCCCGCCGAGCAGGCCAGCCACACAGGATTTCAGGGCTTGGAGGTTTGCAGGCAAGGCTTTTGGGGTCTACAGGTTCAACTTGGGATGATTCCCTGATACTGACAGTCCTTCATGGGGATTAGAATACCCCTTTTTTTCATAAGGCTGTTAGTATAGGGGGGAACAGCCCAAGGTTCAGGGGAGCAGGGTCCAAAAGCCATAAGCTATGAGGGACCCGAGATTAGGAAGTTCTTCTGGTTTCCCTCGATCCAAGAGTAGCCTAGGAATAAAGAGGGCACACCCCCTAAACCCTAAACCCTAAACCCTAAACCCTAAACCCTGAAAAAGGAATAAGGGCCGACTCTGGGTTCTAGTTCCCTGGCGGTGCATCCCTTGAAAGCAGAGACACGCAGCCCAACCAACTCCCAGACCATGAAGCCCTCCCAAAACTGAGTTCAGGAATTCTAGAATTACACGGTTTACAGATATACGTATACATGTGTATATATATATATATTTACATAGACATAGAGAGGAACGATAGCATATATATATATATATATAATATTATCAACGCAGCCGTCTCGGGCGCTGGCTGAGCGGGCTCTTTGCAGCTTGTCCATCTCCTCCGGCCTTGCTGGATCGATCCTTGGCCCATTTTGCCCGACTTAGGGTTTGGGTTTTAGGGTTTAGGGTTTAGGGTTTAGGGTTTCGGGTTTAGGGCTAGCTTCATGTCGAGGCCAGGACGGAAAACCTCGGTTGGACTTGGACTTGATATAAACTTACTTGGAGGTTCATGGTACTTATTAACCAATTATAACTGTACTTATGAATGTACTTATGATCCTATTAGGGCACTTAAGGGGCTTATAAGTACAGCTATAACTGGTTCGTAAGTAGCATGAACCTCCAAACAGTTTTGTATGAGGATTATCAGGGGGTAAGTGGTTGAGACTCCTTTTGTTGCTGGCTCTTATGGCAGGAAAGTAGGGAACAAAGGAATTCTGTGCCGTAGGGATCCGTTCAAAGGGTCATTAATGCAGAAAGGTTGGTGACATTTTTGGCGCAGACGCCTTTTTTTGCTCCCTATAGTGAGAAGAAGTATCTTCGTCGTAGCCGCGGCCCTTCATTCGCACAACCCCCATGCGTATTTTCAACTTTTGGGTTGTAGTTTCAACTAGTCGAGAACAAGCGCGATTCATTCTCGCGCGCTCGAAGCATCTAGGCATCGTTTCTGAATCTCTGCTTGCATTCTAGCTAGGCCACTTTCCCCTCTGTACTGGTAGTGCAAGAGCAGTCTATTAACTCGACCTCCCTAAGCCTCCGTTACAAGGATCAGGCCAAGTGGCTGGAGACAGCGACACGTGGCCTGTCACAACCCACATGCATCTACAGTTCGCTACTAGCTAGAATTGAGAGCACATCGTCCTTCAGAAGCTTCTAACTGGCAGGCTTTGGGAACGAAGAGATAGCCGCAGAATTCGTGCAACTGGCCGGAGGTGCTTCTCAGTCGGTCCGCACAAAGCCAAGAGCACGGCCCCAGGCAATGCTGGGTAGGTCACCACCAACGGTCACCAATAGTAGCAACCTCGACGTCCAGCAACGATCACGAATTTCCAGATATGTCGCTGGACCTCTTCCTGGTCCTCCTCCATCCTCCCGATCCTCGCATTGCGCATGGCCTTTTGCCGGGACCTGACCCCGAACTGCAGGGGTTTAGGGTTTAGGGTTCCCACCCTCTCCAGGCCGGAACCCTGGCCTGTTCGTTGAGGCGTGAGCGTGAGAAGAAACCTTAAAACCTTTTTGCGCCAGGGATCTCTCAAACGCTAAACCCTAAACCCTAAACCCTAAACCCGAAACGTGTTTTCTCGACTTGCTTCGAGAAAAACTCATCGGTCACTGGCAGAGTAGGGACCACTCGAGCTAGTTCTGAACACAAATGCATCAACCGCCAACCCCCCATGAAGCTCAACGTGAACGTTTCAACTCTGGCACCCTAAACCCTGAAGCCTAAAGGCTTCGGGTTTAGGGTTTAGGGTTTAAGGTTTAGGGTTTAGGCTTCTGCAAGATTCCCAGGTTGGCCCCAATTAAGCACCCGAATAGGATAATAGGATCCTCTTAACCTAACAGAGAAAAGAGCTAGAGATCTCAAACCCTAAACCCTTTTTGAAAACTTTTGTAAAGCCACAAAGCGCCTGCAGTCGAAACTCGGTTGAAACAACTGTACACTAACAAAACGTGTTTGACTATGTTCAAGACACATGGCTTACGATAGCGGAAAGGTTTGTCACCCCGCCTTGAGTTATGGCTCTGCCATCAACTCACTCACCTACAAACTCCCAACTTTCAGCACTGCTGGCTGATAGTCGAAAATGTTATCTCAAAGGAACAGTAGGTTTCAAAGCGGTAAACGAAAAGAAACTTGTCAAAACATGCACTGCACAATCTGAAGAAACTAATTTACATCTGCCACTCAATGGAGCTTGATGCACGTAAGGCCGTGTGCATCGTAAGAGCTCCCATTGTGAAACTCACATCTTGTCCCTTGTCTCACAGCCTTGATGCACGTAAAGCTTTGTGCATCGCAAGAGGCCAATATATGCACCAGTAGCTCATGATGCACATGTTCCATTCAAGATCGCAAGCAAACCATGGACCATCATCATTGCACGGACCACAGCTGGCTCACCACAGACTGTTCACAGTCTGTATCGAATTTGTGTAGGCTCTCCACAGCCTTTCACACCAACTTCATTGCCAATCAATCGCCATCACGATGAGCGCAGTCTCTGCACTTCCGGAACGTTGTAACTCTTCTTCGGCTCACATGCTCACAGTGACGACTTGTGTGATACACATGACCCTGGCCTGTCATTACGATCTCGCCCCGTGTCGGATTTTGCACTTGCTGAAGTTCTTGCACTCGTGCAAACAAATGTGCCTCTGACTCCTGAAGCCGAGTGTTCCACTCTCGTAGCCCTCTACATTCGGCTCCAAGCTGATTCGAAAGCTCTCGAAGTCTCTCAATCTCGCTTGCTCTCTCTCTCATGATGTTCTCGGTGTGGTACTTGTAGAGAAAATGTCACTCGTCTGTCTGGGTTTCAGCATCATCTCCCATGTTTGCTGCTGGTCGCTCATCTGTCTGCTCAGGCTCGCTCACCCTTACGCATCTCAGCCACAACGCACCTAAGCCCACGCAAACCATCACCACCAAAACTGTCATGACAAGTCGCCCGATACCTGTTGTCGAAGTCATCGAGATACACACCATTTCCTCGCTCAACTCGCTTGCCATCCCACTCGAAGTGAGCGAAGCAATCACCAAGCCACGAATGGCCTGCTTTGCTCTGCCATTCATCTTCCCAGGCTCAAGGCGCTTCACTTGCTGAATTGCAATCTGCATTGTTCGCTTTTCTAGATACAGGTTGTACTCTGTCTCTCCAATTCTCTCATGTGTGTACGCATCAACGACCTTCATGAGGTACATCAGGAATCGCATACGACTTCTTGTTAACAGCTTTGTGGACACATCAGCAGGATTGAGCTCACCTCTCAAATGCGAAACTTTAACTCGCCCGTTCATCACATGTTGTTGTACCCACAATACACGACATGAAAGGTGACGGATTCTACCAACACCAGATCTCATCCACACTTGTCGACCTGCAGAGCTATCCATATGCAACTCAATCGGCAACGCTTCAACCTCAATCTCCAACATGGTGCACAGGACAACTTGCAGCAACATGCAGTCTGCTAAAACGCCTGCACTCGCATATAGCTCGGCTTCTGCACTCGAAAGTGCAATCGTTCTTTGGGACCTGCACGACGTATAAATAACGTTTCCTTGCAAAGCCACAACCCCAGAGCTCACACTTTTCCGATCTCCCTTCTGGGAGGCCCAATCACTGTCAGAGAAGGCTTCCAGAACCCACTCGCGATCATACTCGTGGCCTAACAGACCACCTTTCTCAGGCGTCATGAGCAATCCCTGGTTTGTAGTCGCTCCAAGATACTGCACCAAATGTCGCAACATTCGAAAATCTCGCATGCTCGGACTGCTCATTCTTTGCGAAAGGAAACGGACACTGTTCTGGGCTTCGATTAAGTCAGCTGACATGTAAAGCAAAATGCCTATGCATGTACGAAATACTGAAGCTTTCTGCACGTCCAAAGCTGAACTCACATCGATTTCGGTATATCCTGGCATCAGAGGGCACTTCTTGTTGCACATGTGAGGTTCCAGATCCATAAGCTCCATAAGCCTTTCAACATGTTTAGGATGTGGGGTAATGGTCAAGGTGTTTCCCTCACCCAACACATGCAACCTCTTCAAAAATGTCATAGCGTCTCCGGGCTTCTCCAAAAGCTGACATGAAACCTTGAAGTGCTTCTCCATGGCGGGCTTAAAATCTTGCTTCACAGCTGCTCGCTTCCCCAAGAACTCAATGTCATCCACATGTGTTTGCAAGAAAACTGCACCATGAGGGGTGTTGCAGCGAAAAGCACTCGGATACGCAGCGCAAGCTGTAGCATTCACATCGGTTTCTAGGCATTGGCTCAGCTTCCGATGCCACTTCGCTGTCCCATCACGCTGTCCTGGCAGAAGTCTTCCCAGAAGAAATTTCCTTGCTCTCCCATCAGGGTCCTGATAGCTCACTTCAGTTGCCACCTCCTGCTCGACCATGAGGAATGCGTCTGACACATCCATCGATCCCAGCACCCAGTCTCCATCCCGGGCCTGCAAGTACGTGTAAAGCGAAGGTAAAACCTTGGTCATCAATGCGCTGCTAGCCGGCGCATACAAACCTTCTCGCTCAGGATTCAACCAATTGTATTCTCGAGCTACGTACCTACTGCGCCGAAGCCACACTGGGCGCATGACCTTGGTCACAGGATCAGGCATTGTTTTCTCCCGCCACGTTCGCACCATCTTGGTGCTGAGCTGCTTGGGGTTTTCACGACCAACCAGTGGTCCCTCTTTCGAATCTGGCGGAAGTAGCACCTTCAAATCTGTCAACCGCTTGAGTTCGTACTCATCAGCCAATCTGTCCAACGCAGCTAGCGCAGATTCATCCAACCACGGTGCATGTTCAGTGTCTCGCGGAAACACCAGCTGCGCCTCGACGTTCTCCCAGTCGATTTCTTCACGTCGCTCTGCCTCGATTAAATGATCATACTCTTCCAGGTCATCGAGCTCTTCGGGAGACAAGGTCCACTCTATGGCCTCATCTTCATGTTCATACTTGTTGTCGTTGATCTGGCACACACAAGCAAACTCCAGTCGATTGACTTCATGTCTCACCTTCAGTGCCTTGGGGCTTCTAGGATTTTCACTCAACCCAGTAGCCACATCACAAGCTGCCTGTTCTGCTGTTCTCGTCCTTGAAGCCATGGCCTCATCTGGCACAAGCTCACTGGACGACCCAGTACTCGGCAGTGACATCGACGAATTGCTGGTTTCACTCCTGCTGTGAATCATAGGCATCTCTGTGGTCCCCGCCTCGGCCGGCATCTCAGGCTCCTCAACATCGCTGGTCCTTCTGCTTTCGCCTGAGCTGCTGACCCGTTCTGATTCGTCGCCAGCTCCAAGCAATGCAGGACTAGGTGCAGGATTCGGAGTCGGGGCTGCCACTTGAGGTGCCACAATCCGCTTGTTCACCACCAGCTTGCCACCCAAACTAGCAAAGCCATGTTCCCAAGGAGCCAAAGTCACCTCTCCACAGCGCTCAAGACTCCAACGGTCCTGCTCCACCAATCGTCGCACCGATCTCGTCAAGAACAAACCCTGGTCTGTTGCGATGATGTGTGTATCATTCTGGGTTGTTTTCCCAAGCCATACTCCTTTACACCATCTCGCCCCAGCCTTGGCACTTGTGCGAAGGTATCCAAGCACTACCTCTCCATAACAACAGATTCGCCCCACATACTGACTCGCAGTCACTCGCTCAAAAGCTGTCAACGAATGTTGCACTACAAATCTGTTGTGAATCCAAGCTGAATGCACCAAGCACCACATGTAGAAAGGATGCAAACTCCCGAACACCACTCGGCCTTCTGCACCACCATTGGTTTCCACTTGCGAAACCATGACACCTGCATGCGCTCTTATGCTTTTCCATGCCTGCTCTACTGCACCATTGGCCTCATGATCTTCCACCGGAGTTGTAACACTGCGAACCTTAATACCAAGTTGTCTGCATGCTCGCTCTGCACTTCGAACCACTGCCTTGATAGCCGGCTCGCCATCGGACTTGAAGCAAACCTCGCGATGTCCCAACCATGCCACAAATCTTGTCAACTCTGTCGTGAGATACGAAAGGCTTTGACCACCCTTGCTCAACGAAGGAATCACATGAACAGCCTTAGAATGCCGATCGTGAACCACCAGGACTGTCAGAAGATGTGCCTCTGTCTCCTGTCGCTTGCAGAACCCAAAGTCCACACTAACCACTGACTCTGAAGTGTGTGCATGGTTCAAATCATGATGAGCATCCTGTCTGGCCCTGTGAGCCACACAGAGTCCACACCAGCTTCTGTAGGGCTGGTGGGTGATGCAGTGAGTCGCCACCTGCTCGGGGGTCGGACTTCCCGGCTCAGTCACACCACGAGGCTTTCTTTCTGAGTCACCAACTGCTGCAGCCACCGCCTGGTGCTCTGCCAACAAAGCATGTTCCTGGATGTGGCGTCGCAGTCGCTCTAGACATTGCTGCTTGCTCCCTCGCTTTGTCAATCCAAGAGCAACGCAACCTGCTCTCAAGGCCTGCAGTGTCGAGTTCAGGTCCAAACGGACCCCATCAATCTCAACCTCATTGTCGGCAAGTGGGACATGTCGCTGCTCTACAGGTACTTCGGCTTCATCAGGAGCTGCGGGTACTGCTTCGGCTTGCTCAGGCTCCTGACTTTCATCAACCACACCAACACCTGCATGAAGACTAACACCATGCCTTGGCATTGCTTCACCGGGCTCAGCGTCAAACTCGAAACCAAGCTCTTCGGGGCTTACTTCGTGATCGTGCGCAATGGTCATCACCAGCTCGATGTTCTGAGGATTAGGCAAGCCCGCTTCATAATCGTCCAACTTGCTGATGTCCTCACAGAACTCTATCAAGTCCCAACCTTGCCCCACTCGCTTCACAAGTGTTGTTCGCCTCCACAGCAACGACTGCAGAGGAAGCAAGGTCGTGTTGATGTAGTTGGCACTGAAGCCGCACCTGGCATAAACTGCTTCACCTACTTGCACCAAAGACCCATCAGTCGGCAGATTTGCAAGCACTGATCGCAAAGTGATGGCTCGCACATGGAGTCGCTCATCAGTTCCCGTCCTGGCTTGCTCCAACATTCGGATTGAACCCTGAACTGCCAAACTGTTTCGCCTGAACTCCACTGGAACAGCATGATCTTCACATCCAAGCTGAAGTTGATCATTCCATTTTCGCACCTCAAACCCAGCTTTGTAAAGACGCCCCAGACAAAGAAGTGGATTGTTGACAGGAGCAATGATGAAATTTTCTTTGAAGCACATGTCACCCAAGGCAACCTCTGCTACTCGGACCTGTGCAACAGGAAGATCATTCCCTTGTGCATCCACGAAGGTATGTCCTGAGTCGCCTGCTGGTTTGCCAATCGAGGCAAAACGAAGAGGCAATGCGCTATGGTCGGCTCCCGAGTCCAAAATCAACTCTATATCTCCACATTCTGTCCACTGTTCATCGTTGTCGCTGTAAGACATGTCGTACTGCTCTACCATGCGAACACTCCCTTTGTAACACTCATCTTGACTCGTCAAATCAAAGAACGCAAAGGCTCTGGGTGCACTAGAGGACTGCAAAACCCTTCTGATTGCTCCTGCCTGGGACGCCGAGGACTGCGAAACCGAGCTGCTTGCTGCTGCGCTTGTCTGTTGTTGCGTATTGGGCTCATCTGACTCTGTAACAGCACGAACAGCACCATCTCGCTTGGCTTGCCAACAATCCTTTTTCCAATGTCCCGGCTTCCCGCAGTACAGACAGTTCCCTTTCGGCACTTTGTCCTGGCCCTGCCCTTTAGCTTTGCCCTTGTCAGCTGAAGCTTTTCCAGAACCCGATTTGTCACCCTTGCCCTTGCCTTTGTTTGTCCTATCATCTTTGTGGCCTCCTTTTGTTCCATCGCCCTTCTTTCCTTTGTAGTCACCCTTTTGGTTGTTTTTGGTCCACCACTTACCTTTGCCCTTGGAAACCAAATCTATTTCCATAGGTTGAGGACCATTGTAGACAGCACCGACGCCAAACTCTTGCTGGATCTTCGAAGCATTGTACACATGCGACACAGTCTCAAAAGACAGCACGCGTTCTCGCACTTCTGCATAGGTTGAAGACTCAGACATGGAAAGCTGAACTTGTTGTCGCACATGTGCTGGCAAAGCTTTAGTGAGGATCCCCAGCATCATTTCGTCCTGCACCGCCTTGCCCGAGGACTTGCGAAACTCTTCGGCTAACCGATCTAGCCCTTGTATTTGTTCGAGATACGATCTATCCTTCGAAAACGAAGGAAAACTCATCAACGCTGTCATGATCCCCAGACTCCTCTGCTTGGTGTGCGGGCTATAAAGATTTACAAGCTGTCGCCAGACCTCGTAGCCATGCTGCTCACTAGTCGCCCGCAGAACTTGAAGAGCTCTGCCTTTCAAGATGCCACATAAAATCGAGTACAACTGCTTGCTTCGGACCTTAGCTTCATCAGTCCATGCACTCAACACAGTGGCCTTCCCAAGCTTAGTGGCCTCGAGGTCCTCTAGGTCTGTACGAAACATCTCATCGCCATAATACAGCCATGCCTTGAACGCCATAGAAAAATCAGCCCACTTTGTCTGGTCATCTTCGACTGTGCCACCACCAAAGCTGTCTGGACACTTACAGACTTTGGAGGCTTCCGAGAATCCAGCTCTTCCTGTGCCCTTGCTGCTCTGCGAAGCTCTCTCGGCTGCCAGAGCCGCTTTCGAGGCACTCTCGGCTGCAGCTGTTGCTGCCCTCACGAGATGAGCAACATCTTCTGGGGTCAAGGCCATGACCTGTAACTGTCCAACAGTTCAAGCCAGCCAATCTCGCAAATCGCCCAAAATACAGCAGCTGAAAACTATGGCTCAAATCTCGGCTCTAGACTACAAAACAAGGCTTCCAAAGCCTGGGCGAAAACCAAAGTCGTGTCTCGAAGCCCTGGGCTTTTCCCAGTGGCTCCGCTACCATGAAAACTTTTGTAAAGCCACAAAGCGCCTGCAGTCGAAACTCGGTTGAAACAACTGTACACTAACAAAACGTGTTTGACTATGTTCAAGACACATGGCTTACGATAGCGGAAAGGTTTGTCACTTTTGCAAACCCTAAACCCTAAACCCTAAACCCTAGGTCCTACCGGTAACCAACCCCACCTGCATTTCTCAGCGTTGGCGCACTTCTCTGCGCAGGATTGAGCTTCCTAGGTTGCATGGAAGGGTTTAGGGTTTAGGGTTTAGGGTTTGGGGTTTGGGGTTTGGGGTTTGGGGTTTGGGGTTTGGGGTTTGGGGTTTGGGGTGTAGGGTTTAGGGTTTAGGGGGTTGTAGGAGGAGGCCAGAACGAGTTCTGAGGCGTTTATGGTTTCATCTGTAGGGATTGGGGCTGTTTGGAGATGTTGGGCGGAGGGGAAACCGCACAAAAGGCTCAACCCCCCGCCCCTTGAACTTCAGGTTAAGTCTTGCCAAATGGTCCTTGCACCTTTCAGGGCTGGGAGTTTTTATGGGCGGGGGCGAGGCAGGAAGTGTGTGGGGGGGGGGGGGTTGCAACAAGGTGCGCCGGTTTTGCTATGTGCTATGTTTTTGTTTGCGCCTTTGAGGAACAGCTGGGCGTCCGCCTGGAGATTGCGAGGTTCTCGGGAAGCCTTACACCCTTTTTGAAGCATGGATTGAGGTCGGCGCCAGCACACTGAAAGATGGACACTTCTCTCCCAACCCTAAACCCTTTGCAACTAAACCCTAAACCCTAAACCCTAAACCTTACACCCTAAACCCTATAAACCCTCAACCATAAACGACTGAAAGGTTCAGGGTCAAGTTCCTTTGAAAGGCTGAAGGGTCTGGGAGTCAGCCTCAGAATCTGAGCTGATGAGGATGCAATAAAACCAAACATGAACCCCCAAAATTGGGGTCATAGACCCCATAATTACTCTTGTAACTCCTATTTGGGAACATGAGCCATTGAAACCCTTTTTAGGGTTCGAAGTTGGCCCCCATGGCGAGATAAAGATGCGCTGCAGAAGGGCGTCCCAAACCGCGGCGCCATCTCGTAGAAGGCAGTGCAGGTGACCACGCGGGAGCCACAGGTACCGCTCTTGCACTCTAGAGGAACTGTGGGGCAAGAGAGCACTTGCTGGAAAGATGCCTCAGACGCTTTTAAGATGCTTCTAGACATGTGAAGTCCTCTGCGCATCTGCCTGGCACCCGCAAAAACTTGAGCAGCATGGCAGGTTCGGCACCACCACAACTTGTGCACTGCAACCGCCTATGACTACCACACGAGTCATTCTTCAACCACCCCTAGACGCTAAAGCCTAAACCCTGAACCCTAAACCCTAAACCCTTCTCTAAGCCAAAAATCATCAAGCCCTTTCACGGCTACAAACAGTGTCTCTCAGCATCCGTGCGACCCATCGCGCGAGGAAGGTTGTGGTGAACCCGTGGCGGCGTTGTAACCTGTGCACTCGAAGCGAAAGGCTTCCAATGTCTTCTAATTTCGTAGGGTTTCAGGTTTAGGGTTTAGGGTTTAGGGTTTTCGCTTCAGGAGGCCGGCCTAGCTGTGCCCTCCAGACCAGAAAGAGATGCTGAGCCGCGAGCAGCAGTCCCGCTCAATCGCCTGCAGCCAACGACCTGCCATCCACGTCATATAGGGGCTTGAATAATTAGAATAGCGTTTTGGGGGTATGAGAGTACAATTACAAAAGGGATCATAAGGGAATATTGTTAGTAATTATTCCGACCCCTGTGTGAGCTCAAATGAGAATCCGAGGCATGCAGTAGCAGGACTTCACAGCAACGACGCTTCAGATGCATCCGCTTCCGGACTGAGAGTTTAGTAGGGTCTAGGGTTTAGGGTTTAGGGTTTAGGGTTTAGGGTTTAGGGCCAAGGTCTCCTGATTGTTTGGGTCAATGCGATTTGAATGAACCCAGTCTTTAATTCAGGGCCCCTGCAGTGTCCTGACTGTACAGCAGAAGGGTCGACTCTGACTGCGGTCTTGCTCTGCGCTTTTAAACCCTAAACCCCAATAAACCCTAAACCCTAAACCCTATGCGGAGCTGCAACTGGTATTGTAGAAAAGAGTTGGTGATGAGAGTTGAAGGGGTCAATGAACCCGGATATTTTTGGCTCAAGAAACGTGGGCAATGCGCCCTACGGAAAAGGTGTGTTTGGTTGTGCTTTGGGTTTTGTCTTCGGTTGTTCCAGGGGAATCAAGGGCTTCTGTTGGGGCTGACTGTTTTGTTCCCTGTCCTCCTTCGGTTGCCCCCCGTAGGTTATGAGCCCAAATTAGGCTTCCTGCGGAATTGGTAAAGATTTTTCGTTTGTTTAACGCCATGGACATGATGCGGCGTCGCTCTGAGCCTGGACTGTCGCCAACGGCCAATGAAGCCGAAGGAAATCGTGGTGATGGGGGTGAAGATCGACAACAAATGGTACAAGCACTGACAGATGGTAGGGAGGTTGCAATGATACAACCAACGCCTCAGGTGGAAAACGAAGTGGTTCCGGTTCAAGCAGCAAATCCTTTCTGGAGCGAGCGGGCTCAAGAAGAAATGAGACTTAGGCAGTCAAGGCCGGCAAGTCTTCCCGCGAGCGGAGGGGATAGGAGTGGTGAAGGTACGAGAAGACCGCCTTCGCTGCAAGATCTTTTGGGTCAGGAACCTGCACCTGTTGAGAGACCATCGTCAGGCTTAATGGGACAAATGGAAGGTGAAGCGTGCGCTGAAAGAGTTGCTTGTGCAGACAAAGGAGCTGGGGAACAGGTTGCATCGGGCGGAGGAAAAAAGCTACACCTCTGCTGCATCTGGGTCAGCTTCAAGGGCACGGAGCTCTGGAGTGGTGGACGCAAACACGGCATATCCTCTAGGAATGACTCCAGAGAAGCAGTACCTGCCAGGACAAGTTTTCTACACGGATGGTGTGGGTGGTTTTTGGACTGTGTCGCCTGATGGGACATGGCTGCCTATTGAGGGCTACGACCTGCCAAAGGGTTGTGATCTTCAATCCTTGCCTGGGTCCAGGAAGGGGGATGTTCAAGTGGAGGATGAAAAAGAAGTGCCAATGATGCATGTAGCTGAAGGGAAGAAACCCTCCAGATTGCCTCCATTGAATTACCCCACGGGAGGTCCTGCGAGTGGTGGATATGCAAGTGGACCACCTGGTTTAACACATGTTCCGATTACTTCCGTGCCGTCAGGTGTTGATGGTTCTGCCGCACCTGTGGGGAACCAGCCCGGTTTTGTTTCAGCTCGGGAAACTGCAACGCAAGAGAACTCAGCAGGATCGGGTGGATATACAATGGTGGATGATGTTCCGTATCGGTGGAAAATGGTCGCTGGGAAGTTGGAATTAGAAAAGGTTCCGCTCACAGCTGTTGCGCCCGGTATAGGACATGGACTACCTCAAGGGCCTGGTGGTAGGGTCAGTTTACCTCCTGGAGCAGTGGTGCCACGTGGTATGCCAATCACTGGTGATAGTTCTGGAACCGAACGTCCGGAGGCTCTCGGGAAGCATGTGATGAGCCTTCCAACTTTGGCAGACTACACACCAAGCAATCCGACGGCACTGGGTGATTGGATCGCAATGATCGAACCAATGTTGTCTTCACTGACAGATACAGGAAGAGTGTGGTGGCAATGCGTCTACTCAAAGGCATATCAAGCGTATGCCAAATGGTTGAGTGTTTCTCCGCTGGAAAGGTTGGGCATCAAGGCTGAGCTGGAAGGGCTCAAAGTGGTTCAAACTGTGCATGTTTTGTTGGAGCAGAGAGCGGTGTCTTTGCTGCTACAGGCGATCCCGGAGAGATTGAAGACCGAGATCGTTTCCACTCGAATGTTGGGGTCAGTGATGATATTTTACAAATTGCTGACGGTCTACCAACCAGGTGGAGCAAATGAGCGCAGCACAATGTTGAACTTCTTGGTGCAACCATCTCCAGCAACCTCGATCTCAGAGGCCATAAAGGGAGTGCGTCAATGGGCGCAATGGCGTTCCCGATTGAGGGAGTTGAGAGCGGCTGAGCCGGACGCTACCTTGCTTATCAAGGGATTGGATGGTTTGTCATCCGCGTTGCTGGCGAAACACCCTACGGTTCATTTCAGAGTGGCATCCTTTCGGGAGAAATTGGGGGTGGACTACTCGCCGACCTCTGAAACTGCGACAAAACTAGCTGAAATGTTACAGGCAGAGTTTGAACTGCTATTGCATAGTGCTGGTGAACAAGAGGTGAAGCTGCCAAAAAGGCAGAGGTAGCTGAAGGGGGAGATGAGACGGCTAATGCGGGATTGGATAAAGGTTCTGCAAGTCCCTCATCGCCATCAACGGCCAATCAGGTCCTTGTTGAAGCGTTAGAGGTGCTGAAATCTATGAAGCTGTCATCAGAACAGTCGGCATCAAACGGGGATCCCAGTATTCGAATGTTATGTGGCTCTGGGCTGCTTCAGCAGGAAGGGAGAGTGGCGTTGGTGGATACAGCTGCTACGCATCTTGTGCGGACGCTTTTTCCATGGGAATGTTTACCAGACACTACTGTTATGGTGCAAAGCGCGCTTGGTGGTGTGACAATGAGGATTACAGAGAAAGGGACGTTGATTAGGGAAGACAATGGGCCCCTGATTATCCCTCTCTGGTTGATTTTGGAGTTTGGGGCGAACCTCACTGTGATCAATGGGATGTGTCACGTGGGGGCAAAATCTTCGCTGGACCAGCTCTTGTGGTTTGAACATGGCTGTTTGGTTATGGATTACAAAACAGCTGAAAAAATGGTTTTGCATGCTGAAGGGCAGCGTGTATCTTGGTCCCATTCTCAATGGAGGAATGGAAGGGCGGACTGTGGAGTCGGTTCGTCGGATGCCACGTTGTTGCCGAAGCAGGGAGAAGGCCGAGGAGTATGCGTTCTACATGTGGCCAGGGTTTCTGACACCAATGAGTGTTCGGGAATGGGCATGTTGGACTCGGGAGCATCACATCCTCTCAGATCACTTCGTCCTGGAGAACAGCTTCCGCAGCAAAAGGTGTTGGTGTCTTTAGCTGTTGGATCTCGGGAGATGTGTATTACCCCAGGTGGGACCCTGGTAACTCCTGAAATGGTAGATCCACTAGTGCCAATTGGCAAAGCGAGCGCCTTGGTTGGTCTCAGAGTTCAGTGGCGTGGTGGCAAGTGCACAGCCTCACATCCTGTTCTGGGGGAACTTCGCGTTCGTGATCTGAATGGGTGCCCTTGTTTAGAAAAGGAGGTGGCGCTTCAGATCATTGATGAAATGGATTGGTGCTCCCCAAAGCAAGCTTTGAAGGTGGCACGTATGGTTCAAGGGTGTCCGAATACGGACAACGAGGTGGCTGTAAAAACGTCGTTGCAAAGCGCAGCGCGGACAGCGTCAGCGAATGAGGAGGAGTTCGTCCAGGCATGCTGGCGATTTCTTCGGTGGTATTATGGGGATATACCAGAAAATATGCTGATGGAGCTGTTGCCACGTGGAGATATTGCGGCGTTGCCTTTCAACCGTCATAAAAGGAGACGGCTGGCACGAGCAAAAAGGGTGGTGGTACACCTATTTTCGGGGAAACAAAAATGGCATTTTCCCAGTCGGGATGTGGAGGTACTGGAGCTGGATTTGACAAAAGGCGGTGACCTACATAATTCGAGCGTCTGGAAGTATCTTCTGCATCTGGCGGCTGAAGGAAAGGTGGTTGCTGTGGTTGGAGGACCTCCATGCAGGACAGTGTCAAGGTTGAGAGGTGAAGACGGTGGTCCACCTGTATTACGCCGGCGCTGTGGGCCTGAACGGTTGGGATTAAAGAGTCTTCCTTGGCCACATCAAGAATTAGCTCAAAAGGATGGTGTTTTACTTCTGAAGATGCTTTTCCTATATGACGTGGCGGTGCATTCAAGGTGTGGAACTGCTGAAGTCATCAATGGAAGTTCTGTCTTCTTTGGCATGGAAAGCCCTGGGGACCCTGAACTCATAGGGAAGGATTTCTCTCAGAACGGCAAAACGGTCTTGAGTGCTGAGGATCTGGTGGATGGTTCTCAGGAAGGGCTCTCAAGTCCTACCTTCTGGAGTTGGCCAGAGGTGAAAAGCTTTTGTGAGCGTTATGGAATGTACGCTGCACACTTTGATCAAGGAGCATTGGGACATGCTCTGGTGAAACCTACGACTTTCCTGGTGTCTGATATGGAACTATGGGAATCGTTGGAACAGGTTCGCGTGGTTGTTCCGTGGTCGGCAACATTCGCTTCTACCCTGGAAGAGCGTATTGGACAATCCTCTATATGGGCGCGATGGGCGTTTGGATTGGTTAAAAGAATACGTCACAGGTTGGCACAATGGTTGCATGAGAGCGATGCTGAACGGGAAGCTATGGTGTTAAAAAAAGAAGAACGAGAAGGGACGTTACGGAGGTTGACGACTGAGGAGCGAGCTTTCCGTGACCATTGCCTAAGGGGGCATATTCCTTTCAGACGTGATTGTCAAATCTGTGTGTCTGCCGCTGGAAAAGAGCGTCGCCATTTGAGGCGAAAGCATGGGGATGCTTACACTTTATCATTGGACTTAGCGGGTCCATACAAGTGTTCGAAGGATGCTCACCAGCAGAAGCCACGACACGCTGTTATTGGTGTGTATCAATTTCCAATGTTGGATCCCAAATAAAAAAAAAATGTGGGTCGCCCTCCAGAAAAGGAGGAAGATGCGGATGAGGTGGAAGATCACGTGGCAGATGAAGGTGCTGGTGTTGGAGAATGGTTAGGCGATGCAGTCGCGAACTTCGAGGAGGAAGGCTCTGCACCGGTGGAACCTGCGCCAGTTCTGGAGGCGGAGGTGTTGAAAATTCAAGCTTCTGAGAAATCCTGGAAGGAACTGAAGGACCACTTGACCCAACCTGTCCGTATGATCAACTTCGTTATGGTGGAGCCGATTGTGGATAAACAGCAAACAACTGTTTTGTCGGCAGTTCAAAGGATGATGGTGCGCTTGCAGAGACATGGGTATCCGGTGTTGAGAATCCACTCAGATCGAGCGGGGGAGTTTGTCAATGCACGCTTCCGGTCCTTTTGTGAAACTCGTCTGATATATAGGACCACTGGTGATCCTGGAGTCCCGCAAACAAATGGGCGCGCTGAAGCATGTGTGGGTTTATTCAAACGTGGTGTCAGGTCGCTCTTAAAGGAGGCGCGACTCGGGCCGGCGTACTGGGCACTGGCTGCTCGCCATTGGTCAATGTTACGGTGGCAGAAAGCTGAAAGGGAGTTGGGGTTAAATCCTAAAGCATTGCTTCCTTTTGGTGCTCAGATTCAAGTCAAACGTCGTCCGTGGGAGTTGCTGGGTCCGGATGGAACAAAGAAAGGTCGGCAATGGGTCGATCGTACGCAGCCTGCGCTTCTTTTGGGTCCATGCGATGACCTACCTGGTGGTTATTGGGTGGAAGCTCAAGGGACTGCAAAAGATCCGGATGAACTGGTGTTATTTCCCTGCACTACGATTTTTTCCAATATAAAGGAACCGCCTGAATTGGAGCTGGAAGGGGTGGTAGAAGAACAGGAGCCTTCTCCTCCAGAGCATCGTCTCAAGGGGAAAAAACCGGCGCTTCGGTTTGCTGATGAGGAAGGACCTCCTTTACCTCCGCCTCGCGATCCTCCAGTTCGCCATCGGTTGATGGAGAAAAGCCCGGCCTCTTCACTGCGTGGTCATGTGGGCTCCTTGCGCTTGCTTCGCAAGCGGGGGGAGAGTCCGCCCTTAGAAATTTTCGAGGATGACATGCAGGGTCTGGGGGAGCTGGAAGAAAATGCAGATGTTGAGGACAATGTTCCTGGTGATGAGTATTGGCCGACTTGCTGTTCTCCTCATGAAAATGCTTATTTGGTCTGCAAAAGTGAGACTGCTGGGGATGGAACACAGTTGGAAAAAGAAGAGCAAAAAGCCAAGTCAATGTATGAAAGGTCTATGTATGATTACGTGGACTGCGAGGAGCTTTTGGAAGGGATTGTATACCCAAAGAGGGTGAATCGAAGAGGTGGTATCAACAATTGGTGCGCAAGTACGCGAGCTCTGGTGTTGGGCCACTATACTCATGGCGGAGTGTGTGGTATCACAAAAGAGACTCATCGAAGACCATGGCTATGTCGTTATTTGGCATCATTCGTGAGGCACCACAATCCTGAAGCCAAATTTTCTGCTCTTCAGATCTCATGCAATGCTCCGGTGTCATTGCATAGGGATAGTCACAATGAAAAGCATTGCTGCAATTATGTGTGTGGCTTTGGTGACTATAAAGATGGTCAGCTGTGGGTTGAGGATGAAAAGGTCTTAGAGGAAGGAGCTGAAGTGGTGGAGCAATCCTATGGGAAGAAAGTCTTACCTGGAAAATTGGTGGATATCCACTGGAACTTCATGTCGTTCTTTCCGAGAAAGCTGCATGGTCCTATGCCTTGGAAAGGGAACAGGGTATCCTTGACAGGGTACACACCTGTTTTTATGGAGCGTTTGAGCTACAAGGATAGGTGCTATCTTCTCCAATGCAAGTTTCCTCTTCCGGAACCACAAGCTGAAGAAGGTGAAAAAAGGAGGTGGTTAAAAATGACGTTGAAAGAGACCTCGCTGGACGACCTTGCAGGGGAAGTCGACTACGCTGTGTTCGAAGCGCATCAATGGGCTCTAGAAGAGCATTTGAGTATTCGACGCCTAATTGCTGAACAGGAATGTTGCATCTTGGACGAGTTCCATGGATCGGCCAATGAGTCGAGTGAAGAAAAAGGATCAGAGACTAGAGAATGGCTGGTTAAAGCAAAAAGGGCTGAGGAACAGCTATCGAAGTTTTTGGTCAAAGCAGCTCAAGTTCAGCAAATGGTACAAGAAAATACCGCGCTTGAGGCAGCGGAGGAGGTTGAGTTCCTGCAAACAAAAACAATCCCTACACAAGAAGCCATGCAAGAACTGGAAAAGTGGAGGGAATCATTGTCGGACGAGGTGACGTCTTTGGTGAAAGAGTTGGAGGTGGTAGAACCAACAACTCAAGAAAAGCTGGACAAATTGGCGGAAGAGCCTAATGCACCGGTGATTGAGTACGTTCCCAGTCTGGTGGTGTTTACCCGGAAGCAAGGGACAGGGAGGCGACGTGCCCGTATCTGTGCATGTGGAAACTTCATTTCGTCAACGGCAGCTACAGAATATGAAGGGCCGAGGTCACTCAGTCGTCACTCGCTGTACGCTCCAGGTTTAGATTCAACTACATTCAGGTGTCAAGTGAGGCACGCAGCATATATGGTGTGGATCATCGCTGGCTTAGACATTTCCAAAGCTTTTCTGACGGCGCCGATGAATAGGGCGCAAAGAGAAGGGCGTCTGGTGGTGGTGCAGCCCCCAAGGGCGGCGGTGAAATTGGGTCTTTGCACAAAGGAGGAGCGGTGGATTGTGAGAAAGGCCTTGTACGGTTTGGCCGAAAGTCCTGCAGCATGGGTGGAGTGGCGAGACCAACGTCTTCAAGGTATGTCTTGGGTGTCAAAGGATGGACAAGCAATGAGCTTTCAGAGGTCCAATGCAGACCCAAGTCTGTTCCTTATTATGGCACAAGAAAAGCCGGAAGGTGCAAGCAAGTTGGTAGGGACAATGGGTCTTTACGTGGATGATTTTTTGATGGCTGGGACTATGACAGTGCTCCGGGAGGCCTTGGAACAGATTAGGAAGGAGTGGAAAACTTCTGAACCCGAGTTCTGTGGTCCAGGCTGCGGTGATGGATTCCTGAAGTTTTTGGGTGTCCAAATCTGGTATCGAAATGGCAGCTTCTTTCTCAACCAGGAGGACTTTGTGAGAGATTTGCTGAACCGACGAGGGTATCAGATCGATGAAACTGGAAAAGGGAGTAACCTGCCAATGGTGAAAGAAACTCCAGGTGAAGAAGAGGAGGTGGATATTCCTTCCTTGCGAGCGGCTCAAGGTGCCGTAGGGGAGTTCCTCTGGGTGGCAATCAAAACTCGACCTGATTTGGCGTTCTGCACGAGCCAGTTGTCTTTGTGGACATCCCGAAGGCCACGATTTGTGGTTAAAAAGGCTGAGGAAGTTTTCCGATACCTTGCTGCAACTCCAACGTTAGGCTTGACGTTCGGAGCAATCGCAACATGCGAAAAAGAAAGGAATGAGGTGTTGCGTTATGGACGAGGTGTTAAGGTGGTGGAGTCCTACGCGGATGCCAGCTTTGCAGCAGGTGAAAATGAAAAGAGCCACTCAGGAGCGGTGGTGGTGTGGGGTGACTGTCCAGTGATGTGGGCAACACAAAGACAATCAACGGTGGCTTTAAGTACAGCTGAAGCTGAATTACATGCGTCCATAGAGGGAGCAACGATGATTCAGTCGTGCACCCCTATAATTGCCGCTTTGGTTGGAACAGGTGAAGAATCGCTGCAAAAAGTGCTGTATACAGATTCGGTTTCAACGTGCTCGATCATTCAATATCCTGCTGGAAGCTGGAGAACAAGACACCTGAGAATTCGAGCAGCCGGTGTCAGGTCTCTGGTGGACCGTGGTTATATGGTGATAGCGCACCTTCGCGGTGAGTATATGATCGCTGACCTGTTGACTAAGTTAATGAGTGGACAGGTGTACGCAAAGCAAAAGGCACTTTGGGGTCTCAGACTGTTGGTTCAAGGAACTGACTTGAAAAAAGCCTCGCTTGCAATGGCGGTCATGATGGTGGCTGCATCTCTGCAAGGGATGGCAACTGGTGGCGAAGAAGTGTCCACGGCTGGATTCTTTTGCTCAGAAGAAGGGGTGTGCAAGGTCGCCAACACGTCTACGGTGATGGTTCTGGCTCAAGGTATTGAAATGGTTGTCAACAATTCAGACCTTGTTGCGTATTTGGTGGCAGCAATTATACTCTGGGAACTGGCATGGTGCCTCTTTCGACGGCTGTATAAATGGCTGTGGATCAAGAAAGCGGTGGTTATTCCTGCGAGTGCCACTTTGTATACAACAGTGGGTGGGAACTGTATGCACGCAAGCAGTGACTGTGATGTTCTGCGATATTCACAGCCCAGGGCTAAGACGCTTTGTAAGCATTGCCTCAAGGATGGCTGGGTGGTGAATGCTGAGTTCCTTGGTGAGGAACGGGCCGCTGGAACGTGAATTTTCCAAGTACGAGGTGAAGAAATCCTCAATGGTAAAGGATTCAGCCAATGAGCTGAAGGTTCGTCCTGGATGACGTTAAACCATAATGTGCATTTCAAGCAGCTGGCTGCTGCCTAAATGGCGGTTTTTGGCCAAAGAACGGCATCTCCAATGTGTCCTAGGAAATCCTAGGACAGGGGGAGTGCGGAGCTGCAACTGGTATTGTAGAAAAGAGTTGGTGATGGGAGTTGAAGGGGTCAATGAACCCGGATATTTTTGGCTCAAGAAACGTGGGCAATGCGCCCTACGGAAAAGGTGTGTTTGGTTGTGCTTTGGGTTTTGTCTTCGGTTGTTCCAGGGGAATCAAGGGCTTCTGTTGGGGCTGACTGTTTTGTTCCCTGTCCTCCTTCGGTTGCCCCCCGTACCCTAAACTCTTGTTTAAAAGTTCCAAATGCAAAGCGCACGTTAAACCATAAGCCTGCGGTCGTCGAATCGAAGCTGCAAGTCTTCAACCAGGCCAGGGTTTAGGGTTTCCTGACACCTTGAGTGACAGTTGCCCTGCTTACCCATGTCCCCCTCCCCCACGCCCCTCCCCACAGCCCGAGAACATCAGAAACCGTGGCAATATTCCCCTCCCCTGATGTAACACCCCCCCCCCCCCCCAAACACACTCCCCTCTCCCCCTCTAATATGTTTTTTCCGAAATACTCCCAACATGCAAACTAAAAATGTAACATAAGAGACTAGGACTACTCAATTAAAACGTCCCAATTCGTTGGGAGTCCCGAGGAGATCCCTGAAACTTGAAGCATGACAAAACGAGTGAACTTCGCATGTGTTTGACTCACAAGGCATGTGGAAGCTGTAACCCTAAACCCTAAACCCCAAACCCTAAACCCTAAACCCCAAACCCTAAACCCCTGCAGATCTCTGCGCATCCGGCCCGCGATGTGAGCTCGCCAGCACAGGCCACCTGCAGCTTTGGGGTTTAGGGTTTAGGGTTTGGGGTTTAGGGGTCAAGGTTTGGGGTTTAGGGTTTGGGGTTTTGGGCTTAGGGGTTTAGGGTTTGAGGTTTAGGGTTTAGGGCTTAGGGGTCCTCATGACCTACTTCTCCAATGGCCCAGGGGGAACAAAGGTTAAACTTCATTATTGTTATTAAATCAGGAAACCAAACACAAGTGAAAAGTTCAACCATTGGCCAAGTAAGTAATTTCTCTTAGTTGTCCAGTATCCAGCGCAGCTAAGGTTATATAGGGATTAAAGTACCGCAAAAAGGCCTAAAGGTTTTACCTACTCTACTACTAAGACAAGATCTTTAATCAAAGGGGCGGCTTGGCGTTGTGCCAGCAGCCTTTTCGAGAGATGCTGCGTTCCAGAGAACAAGTTCTAGGGCTTTGGACGAAAGATGTTTCCGGATTTTAATTTTGGGCGGTGTGCTTGCGCACGGACCTGGCAAATCGAAGCAGCGATTGAGGAACTTTGAGGACAAGAAGGCTTCCATACTGGGGCCGGTCGCATTCTGCTGCTCGGTGTCTTGTTCTTCCGGCCTTTCTTCCGACTAGGATTTCACCTCATATAGGGATCGGAATAATTACAATTATGAAGGCCCTGGTAGTACTGAATTTTCCTGAACTAGCACATGGCGAAGTGCAGGAAAGCTAGGCATCGGCTTGCCGAGCTAGGTTGAGAAGCAGGGGCTTAGGGTTACTGACGGCTGACACGGCTACTGCGTTCAGGTTCTGGGTGGTTGCTTGGGGTTTACGGTTTTGGGTTAAGGGTTTGGGGTTTAGGGTTCAGGCTTAGGGAACCCAACACACGATCTAGCTGCCACAAAAAGCCAACACGGGAATCACCAGAATCTCTATGAAGTCGACACAGTAGTTGGAGACATGCCCCTAAACCCTAAACCCTAAACCCTAAACCCTAAACCCTTAGGCCTCTGGCCAGCTGTACGGAGGAGCAGTAACGCTCAAGCTCTAAACAGCAGCAAGCCCTCAACCCGAAATGCAGCGCAAGTGGCCAACCCTGGTTCACATAGGGGCCTGAGTAACTAGATTTTTTTTTTGGGGGGGGGGTCATAATTCCTTATAGTATAATTATAAAGGGCCCATAAGGGAATACCATTGGCGCTGATTCCGACCCCTATGTTCACCCACGAATCCACGAACTCAGAGACCAAGCGTTGGTGCCCACCGCATGCTACTGCTAGCTCTTCCAGCAAGCTTTGTCGAGGGATCCGAATGGAGGGTTCAAGCATGGGTGGGAAACAAAGGGACACAAAGGGAGACAAAGGGATACAAAGGGGGACAAAGGGAGACAAAGGGAGACAAGGAGCCCAGGAACCCGGCAACAGTCCTCAGAATGTCGGCAATCCTTAAATGAATTTAGAACCCCAACAGTAAACTGTTTAGAGAATACAAAAATAGAACAAAATATAAATGCAAATAAATAAATAAATAAATATATATATATATATATGCATATACATAAACCTATACATGTACATATACATATATATTTATATATATAGAAATATATTTTTCAGGGCTAACTTTTAGCGCTTCAGAAGTTTCCTCAGATTCGGGGCCCTTGTTCGATCCCTCGCCCTAGAAGCACCTCAAAACGGGACATCCAATGAAACCCCTAAACCCCAAACCTCAAACCCTAAACCCTAAACCCTAAAGCCCCGCTAAACCACCCCCTTCCCCCCCCCCCCCCCCCCAAAAAAAAAAAAAAAAAAACTCTCGAAGCGTGGCCTCGAGCTGAGCAATGCGCTGTCGGGCCTGCACATCACGCTAAGACCCGTGGTCATTGAGGGTGCTTTTGTTTGGGTTTAGGGTTTAGGGTTTAGGGTTTAGGGTTTAGGGTTTAGGGTTTAGGGTTTAGGGTTTAGGGTTTAGGGTTTAGGGTTTAGGGTTTAGGCTTTAGGGTTAAGGGTTTAGGGTTTGGGGGTTGGGGTTTGGGGTTTGGGTTTAGGGTTAGGGTTTAGGGTTTGGGGTTTGGGGGTTAGGGTTTAGGGTTTAGGATTCAGGGTTCAGGGTCATTCCCCAACTTAGGATACTTTTCTTGGTGGGCCGGTGCAACACAACTTTGCGAAGTGCCACCCTGAGAAACGGAACTGCCGCTATGGCAGCTGATCCATAAACCCTTACCATACTTGTCATCATATCCAAGATGCAACCCCAAAATCCCATTCAATATAAATGCGCCCCTGGACAGCTCACTCGTTTGCACCAATAAGCTGCCAATAAAGGGGAAATAATCCAGTACCGCTAAACCAGTACCCCTAAACCCTAAGCCCTAAACCCTAAACCCTAAACCCGAAGGGCCGACCTAGTAAAGCAGGAAGGGGGCCGCCAAGGAAGCATCTAAAGTTACCCTCGCCCGTGTCTGTGCAAGGAGGCATGAGGGGGTTTAGGGTTTAGGGTTTAGGGTTCAGGGTTCAGGGTTTAGGGTTTAGCGTTTGGGGTTTGGGAGTTCCTCAATTTCGGGTCCCTTGTTGCGTCCCCTACATCATACGGCATCCCTATAATTACAATTACAGACCCCAAAAAGGGACCCGAATTTGCCCTAAACCCTAAACTCTAAACTCCACACCCTAAACCCTAAATCCTTTTTTTTTTCAAACCGGGCACGACTGACCTTGATCGAACGTGGGTCTGTGGTCACGGTACCCCAATCGCGATGGCTGAGCAACTCTGGGCCTATGCTCCTAGGGTTTTAGGGTCTAGGAGTCTAGGGTTTTAGGGTTTAGGGCGGCTTCGAGGTTTTTTGGGTTTCGGGTTTGGGTTCAGGGCTGCCCTTTTGGGTCTATTCGTCTAGGGCTGCTCTTTTGGGTGAGTCGGGTTTAGGGTTTGGGAATGCTCTTTGAGGGCTGCTCTCTGTTTGTTTGTTTTTTGCCACCTGTTTGTTTAGGGTTCAGGGTTCATAGGGTTAGGGGTTAAAGCAAAGTCAGCTTTCCATCCCGCTGGGATACCCCGAGCCTCTCTGGGCTCAACTCTGCAATGGAACATCGCAATCGGCACAAAAGGTCGAGTAAGCCAACCCAACTTTTCCCAAACAAAAACACACGCCCTGAGGTCTTTGTATAGGGTTTAGGGTTTAGGGTTTAGGGTTTAGGGTTTAGGGTTTAGGGTTTAGGGTAACCCCTACAAAACCTTTTGCGTCCGGGCTGTGAAGTCCTTTCCCTTGGGATGTCCCCCCCTTTATATGAGCAGTCCTTAATGGGGATTCTAGTACCCCCAATTATAATCTCGATTATAAGCCCTAAACCCTAAACCCTTTTTGCAAAACCCTAGACCCTAGACCCCAGACCCTAAACCCCAAACCCTAAACCCTAAACCCGAAACCCCCCTATTGTAATCCCTTACCCTAAACCCCTCGTCCATGGCCGCCATTATGGCGACTCGGAGGTTCAGGCCAACTGGGCGATTGGAGGGTTTAGGGAGTTTAGGTTTTGCGGTTTCGGGCTGGGGTTCAGGGTTTAAGGGTTTAAGGGTTTACGGGTTTAAGGGTTTAAGGGTTTAAGGGTTTAGGGTTAAGGGTCCAGGGTCTAGTGTTTAGTGTTTAGGTTTTAGTGTTTAGGGTAACTATTGCTATTGCTGTATCCCGATTTGGGGAACAGGGCGGAGGGGGGTTCTCTAAACCCTAAACCCTTCAGAACAAACCCTGAATACGATTTGGGGAACATGCCGGCAACTGCAGACTCACTCTTCTTGGCAGACTGGAACAGAATTCTCAACTTGAAACTGAATTTCCATGGTGGTCCGTAGGCATGGCATAAAGGACACCTCTGCCGCTGAGCCGGGGCGGGGTAGCGTATTCCCTCGGATGAGGTTGGTGTAATGGCATCTACCTTCATGCGCCGCCATGTGCTATGGGAACATTGTGAAATTTCTAGGCCGTCACATCCCAAAACGAATCCGTAAACTTTCAGTCCCAAGCCAATTAGCTCACGGTCCGATTCCTGAACCCTAAACCCTGAACCCTAAACCCACACCCCGGGCTCTTCACCTCGCCAGGCGACAGAAGGCCCTGAGGCCCTGACCTACTGTGATCCATCCAACTTCAAAGCAGCTCTACTAATTTTGGGGGATTTACGAAAATTAGGGTTTAGGGTTTAGGGTTTAGGGCAAATTTTCGGGGTTTGCCACAATTAGGGACCCCTAGCATACTCCAAAATACTAAAATCCTTGAAAAGGGAACCCGCAGAAAGGGTACCCCTATTCTCGGAAACCCCCATTTACAACGGCAAAGCCGGTTTCATGTGCAGAGCTTGTGACTAGGATTCTTGGGTTCAGGGGGTGGCAGTGACAAGCTTCAAGCTTGTGAAGCAACTGGCGTTGCTCGCGGCATTGACCTCACGATGCTAGTTTGCTAGAACGAAGAAGTCAAGAACAAAACCCTAAACCCTAAACCCTAAAGCCTCTAATCTGAAGCACTTATGTCACTGCCCGGCCGGCCATCATCCGCCAAAGCGGACCGGGTTCGCAGGGGCGCATCCTCAGAACGTCGGCAGAGGTTGCCTGATTTTGTGTGCGACTTCCTTGAACCACATTCGTGGTCTGTCAGAAGCTCTGAACCCAAAACCCACATTCTTCGGACAAGATTACGACTACAATCATGAGCCAAGCATGTGTTGGACATGCGGTGGCTTCAGGGGAGGCCTCGAGGCCTGTACATCTCCTTCTTCGACTCTCCATGCCACGCTTTTGTGCGGGGAACCGTTCAAAGACAAACAACAAAATTCTCGCAAACCTGTACGTTGCTAGACATCGATGAGGTGTGGTGTTCTTGGAAACTTGCTTCACTCACCCTGCAATTCTGATCCTGGCCCCTCATCTCACTTGAGCTGTCCGGTTGCTCGGGGAACTCGGGATCCTTAGCCGTGTTCCGTTTCTTGGAGACCAAGACTGCCAGAAATGACTCGGGTTTA
Organism: Symbiodinium natans; assembly: GCA_905221605.1. Lineage (NCBI taxonomy): Eukaryota > Dinophyceae > Suessiales > Symbiodiniaceae > Symbiodinium > Symbiodinium natans. The sequence goes on along the minus strand of CAJNDS010000470.1, from coordinate 29,239 downwards.
GGGTTTAGGGTTTAGGGTTCAGTTTCATAATGCGCCGAACCCGCAAGTAGTCGCACGGCGCCCAAGCGTCCATCTTTTCCCGCCGGGATCTGATGCACTTTTCGAAAACTTCCGGATCGCGCTCCTGGGTAGCCCAGCAACCATATTAGAATCAGGGGCACCCGTTTTTGGGGTTGGTTACCTTAGAATGGAACCCAGAACCCCCAAAACCCTAAACCCTAAAACCCTAAAACCCAAAAACCCAAAAACCCAAAAACCCTAAAACCCTAAAACCCTAAACCCCAAAACCCTAAAACCCCAAAAAAGGGTAAAGGGTACCACTGGGCACACCAAGGCTCTACCGACAGCCGGAAACCTTCAAGGTCCTCGATCTGACGGAACATGTGTTCCGTCTCTTTCAAGCGGGCCTCTTTCCTTAGTTGTCCGGCAAGCCCCTAAACCCTAAAACCCTAAACCCTAAACCCCTAAACCCCTAAACCCTAAACCCCAAACCCTGTATCCAGGGGGGCTAAATGGTACACCTGTTGGAAAAATAGGGATTCCAGTACCCCCCAAAAAAAGTTTAAGCGCGACCTGTGCAAGCATGTCACCCCAAAAAGGGTTAAAGGTTGCCTCCTCTACTACTAAGTTTCTGCATGGTGTGGAGGGCACACATGTTCTGCATGCCAGCCCAACGTCTAGAGCACCTCACGACGGGATCCAAAGTTGGAGAATGGAGCCGAAAAAGGCTGCGGTTGCAACACATGTATGCAAGACCGTGGGGAACCAGCATCGCCGGCGCATGATGTGCAAAAAATGCACCAGAAACGATTACGCGCATCTGAAGTCTGCAAAAAAAACGATGTTCCATAATCCAGCATCAATCTTATAAACATCACTTCAGCAGAATATACAAAACCGACGAAGCCTTCTTCAATCATTACTTCCTTGTTGCAACGAAGGTGACTTGGGCGATTCATCAGAAGCATTCCGCCAGATAAGATGCCAGAGCCCTCCCAACTTAGAGGCTTCAATGGCTTCGAGATGCTTGGAGTGTGATAGTGGAAAGCAGTTGGGGCCTGGGGCTTCGGGTCCTGATATTTTCATTGTATATTTCATGTCGGGTCTAAGATTTAGGGTGAAGGCTCTGCAACGACCGGGCGCGCGGGCTCGATTTGCCACCATGACCTCATCCAAGTGCATTGGTGTCGGGTTGGAAACGTTGGAAAGCCTTGGAACCGGCGCTCTTCTGAGTATCAAATAAGTAGGGTTTACGGGCTTAGGGTTTGGGGTAACGGGTTTCGGGTTTAGGGTTTCGAGTGCGCCCCTAAGATGTGCGATGAAACGACGGGGCCTGCTGCTGGTGTGGCAGGAGGAGAGGCAACATAACACAAAGTCCTCGCCTGGGATTTCATAGCCGGGTTTAGGGTTTAGGGTTGCTCATATCACCAGACGCACCAGACAGCTTCTGCTGCGGCGACGAAGTTCCAGCACCAGCAAGCTCTCAAGAAGCAAAGGTTAAATCTCAGCTTGACTGCTGACCGATGCAAAGTCTTGAGGCCCCTTGAACGTACACACCTTGTGATGGCTGATAAAATGTGCCTTGGCACGCAGATTGCGAGGTCCTGCTTTTTGGTGAATCACATTTTCCATCAGAATGGTTTAGGGTTTAGGGTTTAGGGTTTAGGATCTATTTTGGATCGATCCCCACACATGAAACAAGTCGGCAACCACGAGTCCTATAAGCTCCACTGCCAGACTCGGCTGCCAGCGAAGCTGTGTCTAAAATGCTCATCGTCTCGTAACAGCTCTGGCCACGTTGGCTCATGTTGGCTCTACATGGCGGGTTTACGGAAAGAAGGGGACCCCCAGTATAGACCCCAAATGTAGGATTAGCACTGAACGGTGACGCTGAAAGGAACAGTTTGGCCATATAAGCGTCTTACTGTGCAACTCTGGGTGTTGCAGCATAAGCACGCCGAGCTTCGCCTACGGTACCATCGTTGACATGGCTACTGTGTTGAATCGAAACTTTGCATGAACGATCTGCTAGCCTCCCCGAAGCATTTCCCAAGATTTTCGGCTCGACGGCTGCAAAGCTGCAACACTTCGTCTTCCTACTGAAAAGCATGTCTCGAAAGTCCTTTCCGCTTGTGGTTCAAGTCTTGTAAAATTCAATTTCAAAATTGAACCCTACACCCTAAACCCTAAACCCTAAACCCTAAACCCTAAACCCTAAACCCTAAACCCTAAACCTTGTCACGAGGACAGGGAGAAGAGGGGGATGGTTCAATGTTTTGGGCGTAAGGCATGCTATGGTTGATGGCCTGAGTTTAGGGTGTCCGTTTGTCGCTTAGAAAAATTGCCCCCTACACCCTTAACCCTAAACCCTTCGGAATGGGAGATGCGGCGATGTCAGCTCGGCAAGATTCAGCAAGATGAGCGGTGGAGGTTCAAGACAGGCCCTCGGCCCTCGACTTCTGAAGACTAGATTTCATTCATCTAGGCCGTCTAGGCGATTGGTACAGATTTATTATACACATACATACATAGATACCCATGTCCATACACAGGTCTACACGCACGCACACTCAAGCACCTACTACTTAGAGACTGATGCAACGTTGCTTGCACACCCGCGCTTGGCACACGTGCGCAGGACCAACCCGTGGCTGGACCATGGAGCGCCACAAATCGTCTGAACTCACGTCGCCGGCGCCTGAGGTGCGCACCGATTCTTAGGGTGTCTCAACCCGGGATGGGCTATTCTACCCAATGACCCCCTAGAAAGGGCCCTTTATAGGGTTGATTGTGAAAATTATAAGGCCTCAAACTCGATTCTCTGCAGAAACACGGGAGGAACAGGTCTCGGAACAGGCCTCGTGCTATTCTGAGAAGCTCCTGGAAATGATTCTGTGGCGACTTCCAGCCGCCGATGTTTGAAACAACTCCTACATTCAGCAACTCGCTTCGAACTTCCAGAGAGGACTTGGAGTCTTACCCTGCGTGGGTTGAGAGTTCGCCAAAAGAAGCCTGCATGCCTAATAACAATAACAATAATAATAGTTTGAAGAAGAAGAATAGTAACAAAAAGAATAAGAATAAGACTAGTAGTGAGAATAATCAAAATCATTAGAGTACAGCCTGGCCACTGGCGCAAAGAGAGATGGAACTTGAATGGTCCATGTTTGCAAGCCAGGCCATTGACCTACGCTCCAGTGTTTTCCTGCGGGAATCGACCACCTCCTCAAGTGTTTTGGGATGCTGATCGATGAGTGAGAGGAAGAGCTTCAGGTTTTCGAGGTGGGCCGCGGGCTTTCCCTGCGAGGGCTTCGAGGTTCGTGTCGCCCAAGCTGCACTCGAGTCCATGCCCCCATCGTGACTGTTCTGGGCTCCATGCGCGTGGGACATGGAAATCAACGACAGGGCTGGATGCGTGCTAGAGCCCTCTTAAAGCTGAGTCTGGGCCAAACTGCAAGTGAAGCACAGCCATGCCTACGTAGAGCAAGCATCACACCACCCACCCAGAGGGCCCAATGCCCCCCTTAAAGAAGGAAGGTGGCAGAGGTTTAGGGTTTAGGGACTAGGGTTCAGGGTTTAGGGTTTGGACCCCGATGCCAGTTGAAGCCACACCCCTTGATGAGGCAACATGGCGGCGAAAAGGGCAAGGCATCTGACGAAGCGGTGCCTTCTTGAGCTCGGCCCGCAAAGTGTAATTTCCCTCCTGGCCCAGCGAAGGAAAAAGGAGGGATAGGGTTTAGGGTTTAGGGTTTAGGGTTTAGGGTTTAGGGTTTAGGGTAGGGTTTAGGGTTTAGGGTTTAGGGTTTAGGGTTTAGGGTTTAGGGTTTAGGGTTTAGCGTTTAGGGTTTAGGGTTTAGGGTTTAGGGTTTAGGGTTTAGGGTTTAGGGTTTAGGGTTTAGGGTTTAGGGTTTAGGGTTTAGGGTTTCGGGTCTAGGGTTTAGGGTCTAGGGTCTAGGGTTTACGTAGGGAACCGAACCCTGTAAGGTGCACAAGCCCCGAGCTGCAGTCGACCCTGTTTGCCATTGGCCCCCTAAGCCCTAAACTTGGGATCTTCCCCTTTGTACTAACAGTCCTTACTAGGGCATAATAGGGCGTACTAGAATCCCCATTAAGGACTGCTAGAGGGGGAACATCCCACCCCCTAAACCCTAGACCCTAAACCCTAGACCCTAAACCCAATCGCCCCTTAGACCTTTGGTACTCAGTTGACCCGGCCCAGGGTCCCTAGAGTTTAAACCTTTTGCAACAGGCTAAGCCTGGGTTTAGGGTTTAGGTTTTCGGGTTTAGGTTTTAGGGCTTAGGGTACAAGCTACACCGCAAGTTGGGCTCGAAGGGGGGGGGGGGGGGGCTCATGGCACTTTAAGCGGTATAGTGCGACCACCGCAGGCAACCCCCACCCCCTGCATCATAGCTTAGTGGCTTAGGGTTTAGGGTTTTGACAAGGGTTTAGGGTTTAGGCTTTCTTTTCTTTTTGGAGGGGGGGGGGGGGGAGGGTCTAGGGCTGGGTTTCGGGATAAGGGGCTCAGATTGCCGGGCTTCGCGGCTAAGGGTTGTTTATGGGAGGGGGTTAACACAGCCTGTGTGTCCTAAGAAGGATAAAAAGTAAATATAATAATAAGTAACTATAATGATAATAATAATAACAATAATAAGAAATAAACATAATTACTAAGAAGGATCTTGCTGCTGGTTTTTGAAGATTCCACTGCGGATCCAGCTTTGTTGCGCTTGATGCAAAGTTCACTTTTGCTGATTCAGGTTCGTTCAGGTCCTGTCCCTTCGACTTGTGTCAAACTAAGAGGTATGTCCAGCACGCCTGCCAAATCTTTCTTCACCTCTGGTTTAGGGTTTAGGGTTTGGGGTTTAGGGCTACGAAAGCAACCCCTTTTACAACTCTTAGGGAATCCGGTCAGCTTTCCGGACTGATGGTAGAACCGCCCACATTGTACCCAACACTGCTATTGGCTATACCCTTAAAGATCTACTTTTTGGACTTGGGGTAGCCCTGTACCCACATTATAATAAGGGCTCCCTTTCTGGGATTGCTTACTTTATGAGGGAACCTAGGGAAAAAAAAGGGGGCACAAAACCACCACCCGGCTACGCCCCCGGGGTCTGGGATGTTAAGTGACCGCGACTCAAATGGCGTCCTTTAGGCTGATGATGTGCTGGATCTTTTGCCTGCGCGGACGTTTAGGGTTTAGGGTTTAGGGTTGCTTGGGGGTTCAAAATGTCAAGTGCAACCCACATCCACCTACCGGACTTAGCGAGCCCAAACTATCCCATGGCTTTTTGCAGGGGGCGGCGCAGGTGGGAGCGAAGGTCTTCTGCTGTCGCCTGTCGCGTATGCTGCGAGATCTGCGAGGACAGTGTAGCCCTGGTTCGTACGGCAGTCTAAGGAACAGATGCACCCCTGGTCAGATTCAGTCTGAGGCCACCAAGTATACTGAGAGCGCAGTAGGTTCAGAGCTTCATCGCCCCAGCTATGGGGGCGGTGAGGCATGTGCATTTGCTGTCTCTCTCTTTCCACCTACGAAACCACCGACAGACCTCGAGCCTAACTATACTTTTCTTAGAACCTGAATAAAAACAATATGTTTAATATCCTCCTGGGTTTTATATAAACAACAAAAAATAATTCCCAAGGGGGGGACAGAGCCTAAAGGGTAACGGCGTTTATGGCCGGTGACACGTCCGGATTTCGGAGCGTTTCAGCCAGGATCTCCAGGCCAACTTCCTCGATGACCTGACTGTTTAGGGTTTAGGGTTTAGGGTTTCTTTGGATGGTTGCCCCTTGCACTGGCAGTCCCTTTTCGGGATTATAATAGGGGGTACTACAATCCCTAGTAATTCTATCAGTAAAAGGGGGAACATCTTAAACACTTAAACCCTTAAACCCTTAATAAGGGGGAACATCCCAGGGCAGTGCACCACATGGAGGCTCGACGGCCTGCGTGAAGCCCGGCCCAACCCCAACCCTAATTCTGAATCCTAGGCTGCCCAGTAACAGTTCGGGGCGTTGCGCCGAACTCGGAGGTTCTCGCGCCCGTGCAGCAATTCTTTCTGCTGCAGGGACTTCTTTGTCCATCAATCAATCAATCAAGTAACCTAGGCTAAAAAAGGGTGCCCTTTTTTGCTGAAAGGGGTTTATAAGTGAACCTAAACCCCCCCAAAAAGGAATAAGGGCACCACTGGGCATCCTAGAATCTCGAGGGGAGCTCGTATTCACCTTCGGAGCCTGGGAGACAAAGGAGTCCTGTGGGGGGGGGGGGGGGGGGAGGTTTAGGGTTTCGGGTTTAGGGTTTGGGGTTTAGGGTATAGGGATCAGGGTATAGGGATTAGGGCTTAGGGTGTGCAAGAGAAAGCATGAGGCAACAGATGAATTCCTGAAGCCCGGATGCTAAATCGGGGCGGCCCCTGGAACGTAAACTGTGGGTATGCCAACCCTGAACTCCTCAACAGCTCGCGTCTTAAACTTTGAACCATATAAGTAGTTCATGGCTGGGATATTATTAACATTCAAATTTCTATTCCTTGTTGAGTTTAAGTACCCTTGAAGATGTAAAATGTTCCCCACTGTGACAAAGATAACCGTGGTCCAGGCCACTCCGGCCACTGCGGCAGCCGCCCCACCTTTTTCTTGAGCAGCTGCGCCTTAACTGGGAGGAACCGATTATAACTGTAGCTATAACTGTACTTAGAACCACATTAGGGCACTTGAGGGGCTTTATGAGTGGGTTAGAAGTACAGTTATACTTGGTGAATAGGTACCATGAACCTCCAAGTACTTGGTCGCCAGATCCCGAACTGCTGAGCGCATCGACATGCCTACAAGTCCCTGATGAACTAAGCCTGCAACTCTCTTTGAGCCTTAAACAAGCCAAAATACAACTACAGCCCCATAAGTCCTGATGAGATACCTTGTCCTAAGCCTACAGATTCAGATCTTTCATCATATTACAAGACCATGTCATATAACATTAATTATGTTCTGTACCCGCATCATGTATCTTCCATATGCCTTGTCATCGAACAAATAAATACATATATATATATATATGAATAGTTATATATGAATACAAAAGAATTATATGCATATATATATATGTATATGTATATGTATATGTATATGTTTTTTTCTATCTATTTATTACACACACGCCCGAAACCCAACTACCGGGCAAAGGAACTCCGACTGGGCCTCGGGCTTATGGCTTGTACTCCTTGCAGGCTGGAGGCATCCTTTCAAGACTTGGTCGCTCAGCAACCAGACAGTATAATAAGGCTTACAGGGGTTTAGTTTAGGGTTTAGGGTTTAGGGTTTAGGGTTTAGGGTTTAGGGTTTAGGGTTTAGGGTTTAGGGTTTAGGGTTTAGGGTTTAGGGTTTAGGGTTTAGGGTTGAGGGTTTAGTTTAGGGTTTAGGGTTCTTAGGCTTTTTAGGGTTTATAGGGTTTAGTGTTTAGCTCTAGGGTTTATACAGTTTGTGGGGCTTAGGGTTTGGGCCACCGGACAAGCAAACTACCCGTAGTGCAGGTATGGCTCTCTGTTCGCTCCCGCATAGCCGGACGCACCGCACGGGTGGGTTAGGGTTTTGTTGCCACCCGACTAGGAACTGTCACCATTTAGGGGAAAAGGGGTTGTCAACTATTTTTGTTAGGGAACCTCTCTCTCTCTCTCTCTCAGGCATTCGACCTAAAACCCAAAACGTGCAACAGGGCAACGCTTGGTTGCAAGAACAGCACATGGGCATGAGGAGTGTTTAGGTGAGGGGTTTAAGGCACCGGCGGCGGACGCGAAGCATTGCGCCCCACTTCAGCACATTCATTAGCAATCCCACAAGAACTCAACCACACACATGGGTCCCAGGCCCTAAAAACCCTAAACCTGAAGGCCTCCGACAAATCTGCCAGGTCGTCCACCTGTTTAGGGTTTAGGGTTTAGGGTTTAGGGTTTAGGGTTTAGGAGTCACGGAGGGGTGTTGCCAGCGAAGGGCATGTCAAGCTCTCTTGCCACCAGTGTGAATCTTGCCTAGATCTGTAGGGTTTACGTAAACTTGTTTGAGTAGTTCTCTACTTTAAGTTCCCTTCTCAGGTTCCTTTTTGTATAGTGCGGCACCCTTAAAATAAAAATGCGAAAAGGGGCCCGAATTGAGAGAACTACCATTACAACTGGGCTTGTATTTTAATGGGGAGGCGTGCGACACGTGTTGGGGTCGGGGTATGTTTCGCGGGTATGTTTCGGGGGTATGTTTCGGGTATGTTTCGCGGCATCATGAGCTACTTTACCTGCAATTTCGGGGGTATGTTACGGGGTATGTTTCGGGGGTATGTTTCGGGGTATGTTACGGGGTATGTTTCGCGGGTGTGCAACCCGTGTGCCCTTCTTAAGTCTGAGCCCTCCAAAAAAACAAACCCGTTTCCCGCTCAAATACTGCCATCCTCTCCGTGGAAGGTTTCGGGTTTGGGGTTCCGCAACTCATGCAGACTGCACAGCGTCCCAGAACCCATGCAACCCAAACTCAAGATTGAACCAGATTCCGAACAGCCCCCCCTCCCCCCCAACCCCCAACCCCCAACCCCCCCCCCCCCCCCCCCCCACAAAAAAAAAAGAACCAATGAATTTCATGTATTAATGGAATTGCAAACTCACATACTAACAAACTCACATACTAACAAACCCTACTACAAGCCCTGAACATTAAACACTATATTTCCACATCCCTAAACCCAACAACTCTTATAACTCAGCACGGACGGTGCAAAAACGCTAATCACCCACCCCTTCCACCTTCCAAACAAACACCTAAACCGATTGTGCTATTTTACTGTTATGTGTATATGTGAAGAAAGCCTAAAGAAAGCCTAAACCCTCAACAAAAGAACTCTAAACCAAGAACCCTAACCGTCCTGAGGCCGATCCTGAAGCCCTCAATTCCGGGCACCTTCGCATGCTGCGCGGCGGCCAGGGCCCGTGGGCAGTCCATCAAATCACGGCAGGCCGCGACGCCTTGGGCGTACCTGGGGTTGGGCGTTTAGGGTTTAGGGTTTGGGTTTAGGGTTTAGGGTTTAGGGTTTAGGGTTTAGGGTTTAGGGTTTAGGGTTTAGGGTTTAGGGTTTAGGGTTTAGGGTTTAGGGTTTAGGGTTTAGGGTTTAGGGTTTAGGGTTTAGGGTCCAGGGTTTAGGGAGGCTTCGGGGCTCAGCACTGAATCTTCCACACCTGTGCTGGTCCGGGCCTCCATAAGAACGACTTTGGTTCCGGAGCCGCGTTCCTTCCAAGAGGTAAGGCTTTCTCAACGCTCTTCGGCCGCCCTTTCCGCGCTGACGCGTGTTTACTTGGCGAAGCTGCAGCTCCACTACAGGGTTTCTACCCCTCCAACCCCTTGAATATAAAATAACACTTGAAACCCTAAACCCTAAACCCTAAACCCTAAACCCTAAACCCTAAACCCAAATGTCCCTCGCTCGCTCTCTCACTCTCCTGCTCTGCCCTCGTCTGTGAACAGCTGTCAGACTTGCACTGCGTTCATCGAGGCTCAAGCTGCTTGAAGGACAGGGTTTAGGGTTTAGGGTTAAGGGTTCAGGGTTCGGGGTTCAGGGTTTCGGGTTTAGGGTTTAGGGTTTGGGGTTTTGGGTTTGGGGTTTTGGGTTTGGGGTTCTGGGAGCAAAACAACATTCAGCCCACTCACGCTCTGAATGCTCCCTGAGGGCTCAAACATGCAAGTGGCCTAGTCCCAAGGGCCGTAGCCACAGGTGCCACCAATGCCTCCTTCAGCACCGGGTTTAGGGTTTAGGTTTTAAGGTTTAGAGTATATGCAAAAAATAGTTCAAGCTGTACTACTTGGTTGATCTCAGACCAGGGGCATTGCAAGTCTTAGGCATGCTGAGAGCATTCAACGACTCATGGTTGAGGGTTTGAGGTCTAGGGCTTAGGTTTAGGGTTTAGTCTAAGGTTCCACACTCCACACCCTAAACCCTAAACCCTAAACCCAAAGCTTTCAGATGTCTGGCTCATCGGGTCGCGACATATCCCTCGCCTTTGTGGGCTCAGGCAACCCCGCACCCTACACCTGAAGCGGATAATCGATGATATACCAAAATTGTATATCGGGACATAGACCTTGTAATAACGATGTTTGCATATATACATACATACATACATACATACATACATACATACATACATACATACATACATACATACATACATACATACATACATGCATACATGCATGCATGCATACATGCATGCACACATACATACACACATACATACATATATGCATGCATGCATGCATGCAGACATACATACAGTCATACAGACATACACACATATACTAGTATATTACACACTTCGACACGGGTGCATCTTATGAGGGGACGTCTGTGCATGCCAGGGGCAGAAACAACACAGTGGTACAAAGAAGCAACAACCAACGGCAGGGTCGACAATAACGAGATCTCCAAGGCAAGGAGAACTGGAGCCGGCCCGGTTCATTGTCTATTTTGTTTTAACCTGTTTTCTCAAAATACTGCCTGGCTCGATTTTTGCCCAAAATCCAGAAGCACCAAGTCACGAAAACTCGTGACGGCTCGCACTTTCATAAAGCAAGCTCAGTTCTAACATCTATGAGACCTGGGGCTATACACTCCCAAATTAAGCTTCTTGAAAAACACGAAGCAGCTCGAATTCAAAAAACAACACAAATCGAAGCATTGGGTCGCGAAAACTCGCAGCTCGAGTTTTCGTGACCTGGTACAGCTTCCTAACCTATGAAAAACAAAGGGCAATGAGGGTACAGAATTGCTTAACATAAAAGGATGCCCATTTTTGTTGCAAAGTTACATTGATTGAATGCTCGGGAAAACTTGGATTAGAAAGCAAGACAGTTACTGGGACTGGGGCAAACGATGCGCCAAAAAATGCTTACTCTAAGAAGTTTGCATTTTACATTTCGGGCTAGCCACACTCATTTAATGAAAACAACACCGGCTTGGAATTTCAAAAGGGCGAGCTCGTTTCAAATAGAATAGAACTCATTGCAAACCACATGCTGACAATACTACCCCCAAGTTTCTAGTGCAAACCTTAGAACAGGGTTGGAAATTTTGGAGTTGGTTTGGTGAACATAGCTGCATGTCAGCTTTACACTCTTGAATACATAGCCATAGGTTTCACACCCGCCAAGTAAAACATGTGTATAAGTCGCTTAATTTGATAACATAGCTGGAAGGTCGAAATTCTGCTGCTTGGGTGGCCAGGAATACTGGTGATCATGAAGGACACCTAGTGGGACAGCCGGTGCTTCAACAACTATTCTAGTCAGGGCTCGCCTAGATTTTCAATTCGGGCTTGTTATTATTAATCACGATGAGCCAAGGCCTGTTACCCCCAAACAGCAAGCTCGTGTCTTAAGTGGCTCGAATAGAACAGTCGATTTCATTTCGCGGTTCATATCCTTGGAAATGAACGTTAATTCTGAATATTCTAGGTAGCTTCTTTAAAATAACGGACCTCCATCTATGCTTCTCACAATAGTTACGATGTGCACCGCTTTTAGCTTGTGGGGTTTAGAGCGTTTCCCTATAAGTTCTATGCACTCACAAGCTTAGTGAAGCAGTATAACATGTAGTTGTTGTAGGTTAGCGGCCATCTGATCTGAACAAACCATTTGCTAGAGGCAACGCGCTTGTGTCACAGATGCTGTTTGGTTTTCACATACATATAAACTGCACTGTGAGAAGGGCGAGTGCCAGTGTGTGAGTGAGCGAGGAATGGAAAGGCATCAAAGAAGCTCTACAAACATCTTCTAAAGAACCGATATTTTGCTTATCGATAGTACAACACACCACAGGTAGGAAGTTATGTCTTTATAGATAGAAAGGTGGGACGGTATCGTTCTATACCAAGAGGCAATGTGCAAACAAGCATGGTTATACACAAGCACGCACAAAAAAGGAATAGATCCTGTGGGTCGCAAGTAATACATATGTGTATACAGAGTGTGTGTGGTTTTACTCAATTATTCATTTTGAATACATAGGCCTAGTCAAGATGGCATGTGCTGGAGGGGGAACTGCACGGATATCAGTCTCTCTGCAAGCAGCCATTCCCGTCCTGAAGATCTAAAGCTTCTCCAGTGAAGGGGGATCGGATGATTTCTGCGGATAGCGCATGTGAGACCTCCGCCAGCGTCAGGCAAGGCATGTCCCCTAAATCCTACGAAGCATCACCTGTCCCAAGCCCTTCATGCGAAACATCAGACAATCCTGCGCTTCACCCTAAACCCTAAACCCTAAACCCTAAACCCCAAACCCTAAACCCTAAACCCTGAACCCTAAACCCTAAACCCTAAACCCTAAACCCTAAACCCTAAACCCTAAACCCCAAACCCTACCTAAATCCTGGGGTTCTGAAGTCTGACGGCTACGGGTTGCTGAAGGGGGCCGGGCCCGAAACTCCAGGAGCCCATTCTCAAGCGCCCTGCGGCCCTGCCGGTTCTCACCCTAAACCCTAAACCCTAAACCCTAAACCCTGAACCCTAAACCCTAAACAAAGGGCATGTTGGGCCTGCTGAATGCCTCAAACCCTAAACCCCCAAGTCCAAAGGAGGCTACCGAACTGTCCAGAAATATACATATACATATATATATATATATATATATTTTTTTAAAGGGTTCAGGGTTCAGGGTTTAGGGTTTAGAGTTTAGGATACACAACAACATAACACTAGAAAACTTACCATAGGTCGTGTCATGGTTGACGTGCGAGCTCGGGTGGTTATGTTTGATGCTATCCATGTCAACCTTAAAGATGATCGCCTACATCTTGCAGTCATGCAGAATCTGAGGTATTCGCCACTACACTGAACTTGGAACTCTAGCAAACAAGGTACAATTTTGGCTTTTTTAGGAATTACAGTACCAAGAAATTAAGAGATATTTCCAAGAATCCCTGAGGCCCTACGTCTTGGTATCCTTGCCTGGCCTCCTGAAGCAAAGGCTGCCGCCCTTCCGTCCAGGACTCGGGCAGCACCTGTTTCTCCGGCATTTTTGGGAGGTAGGGTTTCAGGTATGCGTGGCCGTAAACCCTAAACCCTAATCCCTAAGAGCGCTCTGTTGCTCAGACTCAGAGACAGCGCCGAGTAAACTCTAAACCCTAAACCCCAAACCCTCAACCCTCTGGTAGGTTGCATCTGAAGCCATAATCCCTAACCCCACGGCACCCGCCTGGGTCTCTGGTTGCTTGGGCGCCTCAGAAACTACCCCAAGATGCCCCACGAAGCGATAATAGGAGGCGAAGGGTTTAGGGTTTAGGCTTAGAAGGCATTCAAAAAGGTAAAGGATGCTTTACAAGGGGGTCCCCAACTTCCATACATTTGGTAGCCCAGTACCCAGTTTGTAATAAGGGCACCCTTAGGTTTCAGGGTTTAGGGTTTCTGCAGCACCATCTCCAAAGAGCGAATATCGGGCAGGGTTTAGGGTTTAGGGTTTAGGGTTTATTGAAAGGGAACCTAGGACTGAGAACCTAGGACTGACAAAAGGGCAAAAAGGGTACCGCTGGGCTGCCAAGCACATGTGGCTCTTGGACACTGTGCTTTTTCATTGCCTAAGCATATGAAGTGGGGTTCATATTATGCTACTTATATACACTCACCAATAACATAACCTAAACCCTGCTTCACATGTATATCTGTAGACCGGTGCACGATGTTTTATGAGGCTCCAACTTGCGAGTCCTGCCTGTCACTTCTCCAGTCCCTGATTGGGCTTCTTTATCATACGGCGGACCCGCTTCTTCAGTCTTCAGGGTACCCCAAAAAAGGAACCTGAGCCCTAAACCCTAAACCCTAAACCTTTCGTTAGAGAGCTGACCATATTGGAATCCCTCACAAATTTACAAGCGCAGCTTCAGGGTCTTGGGCTCCGTGGGCATGGGGGAGGATTAGGCGGGTTTAGAGTTGGGGTTTAGGGTTTAGGGTTTAGGGTTTAGGGTTTAGGGTTTAGGGTTTAGGGTTTAGGGTTTAGGGTTTAGGGTTTAGGGTTTAGGGTTTAGGGTTTAGGGTTTAGGGTGTAGGGTTTAGGGTTTAGGGTTTCGGGTTTCGGGTTTAGGGTGGAATAGCGCAAGCGGCAAGCCGGACATTTGTTTGCAGCTCTCGCGCGTGCCAAACGTCAACTTGAAACCCCGGGCCCTTCAGCCCCAGGAAAGCAACGGGTTTAGGGTTTAGGGTTGAGGGTTTAGGGTTTAGGGTTTAGGGCTTAGGGCTTAGGGTTGACCTGATGCCAAAATTTCTGAGGCTTGCCACCTGCCTTGGATGCGCCATGATGCATGCAACTCCCCAGGGGGCCTTTGCAGTGTTTTTCTTCTGCCCTAAAATTCGAAACCCTAAACCCTCAACCACACACCCTAACCCTAAACCCTAAACCCTATACCCTATACCCTAAACCCTAAACCCTAAACCCCAAATTTAAACCCTAAACCCTAAACCCTAACCCTAAACCTTATACATCCTAAACCCCACTCACTGAATACGAAGACACCGGCAGCATGACTGCCGGACGCGGCCGCCTGAATCACGGCAAGGTTTGATGTCAGAACGTCCCTAGGGTTAGGGTTTAGGGTTTAGGGTGCAGGGTTTAGGGTTTAGGACTTAGGGTTTAGGGTTTACGAAGTTTACGGTTTACTGTATGGCCTTCTCACCGGCTAGGTTCACTGGCGGCCCTTTTGATCCGACGTAGTGGCAAGCAACTCCCATGCCAATCAGTGTGATTGGAAGCTCTGTTCCCTTCTTTGGCAGGCGAGCAACTGTGTGGCCGCCTGCTGCCCCAAATGATACCTAAACCCTAAACCCTAAACCCTAAACCCTAAACCCTAAACCCTAAACCCTAAACCCTAAACCCTAAACCCTGTACAAGTGGCTTGTGCTCGAAATCGATGCAACTCGAGGCTAGCCACCCTCAGTAAGTTTGGCCTAGGAGTTCTGGGGAAGCTTAGGAATCAGGTTTTGCCGGGGTCACCAATTGCTTGCTATGGTGTCGCTCTCCCTAACCTAGGGTGCTCAAACCTGGCAGCTTGTGGGGTTTTGCTGTTGCATCTAGGGTTTTTCGGCTGAGGGCAGACACTAGAGGTCGCTTGCTATCGGGCACGTGCTCCCGGTCGTCGCATGACCTTGACGCCGGAACCCCGCGAGCCGCTGGTGACGGGCTTTGGCTGAGACTTCTCCTGTGCTGCCACTAGCCGCGCTGGTCGGATCGTGAGTTTAGATTTGGTTGCGTCTGACGGATTGTGGGGTGGCTGCGTCTGCACGAGCATCAGACATGAAGAAATACCTTAAAGCAGAGTGGGTGAAACTCTAGAACTGCACTTTCTTCTGCTGGTCCGGGGTGCGGGGAAAGCCCTAAACCCTAAACCCTAAACCCTATACACAGGCCATCAAAGTTCCAAACAACCTCAAAAGTAACGGCTGATGAGGGGTTACATAGGGTCTGGGGCTTCGCGTGGCACAGCAACCAAGTGCCCAAGCATAGCCTCCACACCCAAAAAGCCTGAAACCCCTAAACCCTCAACCCAAACAACCCCAAACCCTAAACCCAAACAACCCTAAACAACCCCCCCCCCCCCCTCTCCCACCAAAAAAGGGCTCCTTGATCTCAGCGACCTTGTCCTGAGCCGCCTGCAGCTGCTCCTGGCAGCTCTCGAAGCTCTCCTCAGCATTTCGGGCTTCCTTCGGGTTTAGGGTTTAGGGTTTAGGGTTTAGGGTTTAGGGTTTAGGGTTTAGGGTTTAGGGGTTTGGGCCCGCAAGCTCTAGTAGGTGGTCAGGATATGATCGGGGGTGAGTCTTGCGGCGCCCTGGCAAAAGAAGAACCCTTTCCTAGAACAGCCTGGGGGTCAGAGGCTCGCGTAAATCCCAGCTCTGCTTTTTCGGCGTCGGCCTTGGCAGCCTCCATGGCGCGCTTGGCGCTGAAGCCAGCGTGGCTGTACTGGTCCCCTTTAGATCGTGTCTGTTTGTACGCCTTCTCAGCTGAGGACAACTTTGTCTTTGCCTGGTCCTTGGCAGCTTTGAACTTTGCCATGTCGGCCTTGGAATCCCGGAGCTTCTCCCGCAAACTCCGCAGGCGATCGCCCGCATTTTTCTTGATGGTGCGGGCGCGCTTCTTCCTCCTCAGCTCCTTCGCTTTCGCCTCCTTCTCCACGGCTTTGCCCAGCCTGCCCGCCGTGGCCGCCAGCTTTTCTAAATCCTGCTCCGCAAGCCTCAACTCCTCACGCTTGCCCTTGAGCTTCTGCGCCAGGGGCTTGATCTCCTTCTTCAGCCGATCTACGGCCTTCTTCTTCTTCGCCGCCTCCCTGGCGGCAGTCTTGGCTTCGCGCTTGCTGGGAGGAGCTTTCATGGCACGCTTCTTGGACTTCGGCTCCTCCTCTGCCGGAGAGGCCGCCGGCCTCTTCTTTGCGCCTCTGGCGGCTGGCTTGCGAAGCACGGCCGCGTTGCTGCCGTCCTCGTCCTCGTCGGCCTCATCCTCCTCACCATCCTCTTCTTCCTCTTCCTCCTCCTCTTCCTCCTCCTCTTCCTCCTCCTCTTCCTCCTCCTCTTCCTCCTCCTCTTCCTCCTCCTCTTCCTCCTCCTCTTCCTCCTCCTCCTGCTCCTCTTCCTCCTCCTCGTGGAAAGCCGCACGCCGGTTTCCTGCAGGTTT
The DNA here is from genome assembly GCA_905221605.1 of Symbiodinium natans. Classification (NCBI taxonomy): domain Eukaryota; class Dinophyceae; order Suessiales; family Symbiodiniaceae; genus Symbiodinium; species Symbiodinium natans. Next base: position 12,554 of record CAJNDS010000470.1, on the reverse strand, counting down.
CTTGCGGAGGCCGCTCGATCGCGCTGCCGGCCTCTTCATAGTCGGAGCCATAGCGCTGGGGTTCGGGCTGCTCTGGGTCTAGCACGCTTCCGCGATCGTGGAGCAGACCGGCACGTAAAGGTAGGTATCTTCATGTTGTGGCGCAAGGTTGGCAACCCTACCTGACGATGCAATGTGTCGTCTCACCATGCCGAGTCACTGTAGAGCCGAGTGTATGGACTTCATGGAGCCAAAGCGCTGAGAGAGCTTTACAGAGTTGCCAGGTTCCTGAAGAAGGGTCTGTGTAGCTGTGGCAGCTATGATATGCCGTAAAGTTGATCATGAACCCGTTTAGGCGGCACAACCCTAAACCCTAAACTCACCACAGCCGAAGGATGCCAGAAGACCCTCAGAACGCGATGCATTCTTCAGAGACTGCCCTTTAAGCCCTATTCTGAAAGCCACCCAAACGTGAGGGTCTACTGTACCCTCCACACGAAAGCGATTAAGGGCCGGCTGACTGCTCGTAAGGCAAACCCTTTCGCATCAATCCATGAGCTCAAGCATGCACCCAGCATTCACTCGGCTTTTACTCTCCACCCGCAAGACAAGCAGCAAGCCCTCATGTCAAGTTGTTAACAACCCCCCCCCCCCCTCTAAGAGTGTGTGACTTGACGCGATGGTTCAGGGCTTCGAACTGGGCCGACCCGACCTGTATTTGGAGCCAGCAGCTTCACGCCAGCGCCCCAATACAGCGGCCCATGACCATCCCGGTCCCCACCCAGTTCTTGCGCTCTGGATGAAGAAAGGGTCTCAAGGGTTGCAAGGGTATGGGGCTTCGGGTTGAAAAGCTTAGGGCCCTATAGGAGGAGGAGGGGGGGGGGGTTCAGACTGTTTCTCCGATTCTGTGCTTGAAAAAAAGTCGCGGAACGAGGGACGCTGAAGGAATGCGCCCATGACACGCCGACAGCCTCCGAGATCCGCACCAACTGCGAGGCCTTGCAGAGCTGGGCACGGTGCAGCTTCGGCCACATATAATGAAGGGGCCTTAATGGTTGTAATAAGGTTCCCTTTTTTTTTTTTTTGGGGGGGGGGGGGGTATTATAGTATATTATATTTATGTATACTATAAAGGACTGCAAAAGGACCAGAAGGGAATACTCTATAGTTACTCCGACCCATAGTGATACCACAGTGGGTCTGAAAGCTGCCCCCCCTGCCTTCACCAAGCCCTGCAGGTCGGCGGCCGCAGCGGCGAGTGCAGCAGGTGGGCCCTGGGCAGACGCGCGTCAGGAAACAAACAGGGCTTGGGGTTAGGGTTTGGGGCTTGGGGCTTGGGGCTTGGGGTTTGGGGTTTGGGGTTTGGGGTTTAGGGTCCTCGTGGCTCAACAAAGTACCAGCCAGGATGGGCGATTATACCCTATAGCCCCTTTAGCCCATCCGGGAATGTTCTCCAAGTTTTTGAAGGCAACTCTCAACCCATGGTCTGCCTCGGAAAGCTTCACTGGCACCTTCGCTGGTGTTGCCAGTATTCGCTCGACCCCTGCGCGCAGGTGGAGAAGTTGCCAGATGACTTCACATCTGTGCATTTGGGGGTTTACCATAATAAGGGACTCCCATTTTCCAGAAAAAATATACAAGCTTGACGGGAGAAGATATATGTGGGGGTTTCCGAAAATAGGGGTACCCCTTTTGGGGGGTCCTTTTAAGGTGATTTTATTCTCTTTGGGGTATAAGAGGGGTACCCTATTTTGGGAAGTAGTGAGAGCCACGACGGAATGCTGCCAAGAGCCCTGCAACCCTAAACCCTATAAACCCTGTAAACCCTGCAAACCCTGTAAACCCTAAAACCTTAACCCCTAAACCCCAAACCCTATAAACCCGAAACCGTGCCCGCTAAACCCCTAAACCCTGTAAACCCTATAAACCCTATAAGCCCTATAAACCCTTTAAACCCTATGAACCCTATAAACCCGATAAACCCGATAAACCCGATAAACCCGATAAACCCTAAACCCTAAACCCTAAACCCGAAAGACCCACCTCGAAGTCCAAAGGCAGCAGCCTCGGCAGCGGACGGCGGCCTGCATGCGACACATTTGCCCTCTTAAGATTCGAGAGTGGCCGGCCGTGGCCTGTAGGTTTAGGGTTTAGGGTTTAGGGATTAGGGATTAGGGTTTAGGGCTTAGGGCTTAGGGATTAGGGTTTAGGGTTTCCTTGTGCCCGAAACTTCCTAAACCCTTCTCACCAGTAGATGCAAATCCAGCTGATGGGATGGAAGGCAACCCTAAACCCTAAACCCTAAACCCTAAACCCTAAACCCTAAACCCTAAACCCTGGCTGTACCTCCACCTCCTAGCCCCCCTAGCGAACACAACAGTCAGCATCCTCATGTAGCAGCCAAGGGACTCTTGGGTCCGAAACCTTAAACCTTAAACCCTAAGCCTAAACCCCCCTAAACCCTAAACCCTAAACCCTAAACCCTAAACCCTAAACCCTAAACCCTAAACCCTAAACCCTAAACCCTAAACCCTAAACCCTAAACCCTAACCCTAAACCCTAAACCCCCAACCCCAAATCCTAAACCCTGCGCCCGAGGCAGACCCTGAAGCCTGAATTACGCACATTGCCAGGTCAGCGGAACTCGTGCACTTTTTGACACTAGCCGAGAACTGACGAATTCGACCCGAAGCTCTGCCCTCCCTATGCTTCTGGGTTTACGGTCTTCACCTATTACCTCGCAGAAGGTTTCGTGGGGTTCAAGTTGGGCAAAGGCATCTGATAACCCAGGCCACAAAGCGCCGCGGATCCACTGGCCTTCTGGAATCATCCCCCTTTCCTTGGCCAGCGATGGTTTCCAAAGAAACCCATTTAGTTACACATGCATGAAGGACGTACTCCTTAAGTATCCGTAAATCACGCTGGGGTCCCTACTATACGATTATGACTTAAGGAATCTCCCGGAACTGAGGGGAACCCACGTCTGGCTTCGGGGCGATGCGTGTGTGGGCACAACCGCCCGGTGGGGGTCGCGCACGCACTAATGTCGACAGCAACGATGTCAACGAGAAAGACCAAAACTGATGAGCTCTTTATAGTGGGGTTTAGGGTTTAGGCTTTAGGGTTTAGGGTTGTTTTCATCGCTGCAATTTAAGCCGGTGTCGGATCGTAATGGAAACGAGACACCGAAATGGCAGAAACATGCGTGCGGACACGACCCCTAAACCCTAAACCCTAAACCCCAAACTCTAAACCCTAACTCGCACTTGCACTCGGATGCTGCCGTGCAGACTCGGAACCCATTGTCTGGCGGGATTTAGGTTCAGGGTTTAGGGTTTAGGGTTGAAATCTTGCATCTACATAGCGGCTTTGCCTTCTAGTGATCCCTTAAACCCGAAAAACAAACGCCAGGCTGACTGACACTACTCAGCCACGCGCATCACTGAGGCCCCAACACCAGAAAATTGAACCCTCCCTCAACTCGCACCCTGGAACTACCGCGACAGGTTTAGGGTTTAGGGTTTAGGGTTTTTGGCTTCGGGCTGAGGATGGTTTAGGAAGTTTCGTGTTGAGGGCTTAGGTACACACACCTCCTTCAACCCACAGGACAGAACAGTCTCTCTGCTGCTGCTTCCCGCTGGAAGCAATGTGGTATACTCTCAACGACTACGCGGTTGAAGAAATGATTTTCGCTGAGAAAAAGCCCATTGCGCGTCCCAAGGTTGCCTAAATGTTACAAATTGCCTGAAAATGCAGAACTCCCCTGAACGCAAGAAACCCTGAAAAAGCCCGGATTTCGCGAGGCCCCTAAAACCCCAAACCCCAAACCCTCAACCCTAAACCCTATAAACCCTAAACTCCCCCCCTTCCAAAAGCATCCAAGCATCGGTCACCTTTGCCAGCGCCCTTGCTGAGAAGCCCTGGCTCAAAGCGCTTCAGCAGCGTCAGCCTTGCACTTGAACCAGCAGAGTTTCAGGGGAAGTCGGTTGAGACTTTCAGAGAGGGAGAGCCCCAACATCACCAAGAGATGGGCCTTGAACACCGTCAGGTTGAGGGCTTAGGGTTTAGGGTTTAGGGTTTAGGGTTTAGGGTTCAGGGTTTAGGGTTTAGGGTTTAGGCTTTAGGGACACTGGCGCACGCGCAGGCAAGGCTCCGGGCAATACCTGAACTATATTGCTCACCCGACTTACCAGCGAGAGTTGGTCTGATGGTTGGGATGGAGCAATATAGGGGTCGGAAGAACTGCTGATGTTGCTCCCTTTTGGTCCCTATATCATGATATTCTGAATATTAAGGCCCCTATATTAGAGGTTGACCGGTTTAACTTGTATTTTCCGCGAGAACAAGCCCTGTTGACCTGAGTGAGCTCTTTGATCTTGAGGGAAACGACAGACCAGGGAGTTGGCAAAGTCGTAAACGGCGAACACCACCCTATCGGGGTTTCCGAGATTAGGTGTACCTTATTGGGGTCCTGATTACTATACTCCCCTTAGAACCTTAACAAAATGTTTTTTTTAATCCCCTCTTGGGTTTTATATAAACAAAAGCATTCCCAAGGGGGATATAGAATATAGATTATAAGGGGATCCTACTATTTGGGGGTCTAGTTTGGGGGTCCCCTATTTTCGTAAGCCCCCGTATGGCTTACACTGGACCTGAAGTTCTTGGTGTTCTCAGGGGCGCCAAAAAAAACAAAACTACCACTTCAAGCACCACCGCAGCCCCGTCCGTAAAACCAAGCCACGAGGATCTGAAGCTGCTGTGTTGGGACAGGGAGCGCTTTGCTGTTTGTCTATGCTGACTCAAGGGGTCTCTGATCCGATGGAGCAAGTTTTGAGGTGCAGGGGTAAGGCTTTGGGCTTTGGGCAGCACACCTGGATTGTTTTTTTTCATATTGCGGCAGAAGGAGAGAAGGCATAGTGTTCATTCGTTTCTTGGGGTTGGTGCTATGAGTTTGGCGCGGTCAAGAAAGCCGGCGTTATGTTAGGTTGGGGAAGGGGTTTGTTGCAACTCCGACTTTTCCGAAAAGAACAACATACTCCGACACCTTGTGGACTGAAGCTCCAGGATTCTGCGGCTGGAGTTTCGGGCTGTAGCGCATCCCGTAAATAAACTCCTGAACAGAAAAATTCCTGGAACTTGGGCTCTAGAGCCCTAACATGGGGGTTTCCGAAGTTAGGGTTACCTTATTGGGGTCCTTATTAACAGGGCTATTTGGGGGTGTGTATTCGGGGTCCCTAATTTTCGTAAACGCCCGTATGTGTATGACGTGCAACTGCGCGCGTGGCCCGCCAATTGTGAAACCTTGTACCGGAAGCTTCATCTGGGCACCGCTGCCCTCCCGAGCCGCCCCGGCCTGCTGCAATAGTAACAATAATCGTAAAGAAAAAAAAATCATAAGAATAGTAGTAATCGCGATAGTAGTATGTTAAAGCAATGTCCCGGTACAAATCGCCTGCCTGAGCCTGCCTGGCCTGCTTGTAAACGCCCAAAAACTCGGTACAGCTACCCTTTCGTCCCGAACGTTGCTCTCGTGGCTACAATGTAAGGGAGTTACTAGTGGCAGTCCAACCGAAGAGGCCAAAACAACCATTGGGCAGCCAAGCAGCAAGTAGGCGGGCCAATTCTTTACCGCCGATCTCATCTTCTGAGCCGTGTAGTGGTGGAGCATGGCCTCGTGGAGTAGGAGGCCATACACCCCAAAGCAAACCCTAAAACCCTAACAAATGCCAGAAAACCCTAAGCAACCCTAAACCCAAAACCCTAAACCCTAGGGTTTTGGGCCGCCCGGCCATGGCGTCCTTCACCTTCTGCCTGAGTGCAGCACACTGGGGTTTAGGGTTTAGGGTTTAGGGCATTCTGGTCCCTTTTGAAAAGGGCCCCTTTTTACACTAAAACACAATTTTTTGCGTCCGGGAACCGTAAACCCTAAACCCTGAACCCAAACTGGCCATAACTTAGAGAATGGGAATCCACAGTGCCTCGAAAGTTTATGGTTTAGGCCTTAACCCCCCCACAAGGACCCGACAAGTTACAGAACTGAGGGAAAGAAGGGCAATTTAAGGTTATCCAAAAGCAATACCCAGAATAGGGGGTACTAGAATCCCGATTAAGCACTGTTAATAGAAGGGGGAGCATCCCTAAACCCTAAACCCTAAACCCTAAACCCTAAACCCTAAACCCTAAATCCTAAATCCTAACCCTAAACCCTAAACCCTAAACCCCCAACACCTCAAACCCGACCGCCGTGATCCTCAGGTCACGGCTTGCCATTCTGGCAGCCTCGCAGTGCACCAAGATATCTTCGAACCCCCGAGTCGAAGTCGCCCTGCCACTTTGAAAGGTTTAGGGTTTAGGGTTTAGGGTTTAGGGTTTAGGGTTTAGGGTTTAGGGTTTAGGGTTTAGGGTTTAGGGTTTGGGGTGTGGGGTTTGGGGTTTGGGGTTTAGGGGTAAGGTCTGCGGTGTGCTGTTCGGTTTTTTTCAGCTCTGGGGTCGGCGGGTCGGGTAGGTGGGCTGTATGTCTTGGGGTTTGGGGTTTAGGGTATAGGATGCCTTACACGGCCGGCTTACACCTGATCAAGGGAAACTATAAGAAAGCCGCGAGGGGTAGTGCAAGCGAGGTTGCCACCAAGCAAATTTGAGGTTATCAACATTGACCTAGCTTTCGTGATAAGTTTTCATTTTCCAGTTGTCACCAATCATGGCCGCAAACTATGCCCTGAACTTCCAAACCCTGAACCCCTGAAAATTTGAAAGTCTGTGCCCCTAAGCCCTAAACCCTTGCCTTCTGCAGGTTGGACCCAGGCAAGCTAAGTACCGCGTCAATCTCGGTGGAGATCTCTTCGCGGGCCTCTTTGCCTTTGGTTTCAAAGGGTTCGGGGTTGTTTTGACTCAGGGTTAAGAGGGTTCGATATAGGCTTTTGGGGGGTTTGGGGTTTTAACCCTAAACCCTAAACCCTAAACCTATTTTGCCAGCTGGGGCACACTTGGCTTGGCGGCTAGGATACTGGAGGCTTCGTGTTACGGTTCCGAACGCGCTATTAATTAATTATAGGGTTCTTGAGCGAGGGGGGTGCATGGGGTGTTTAGAGTTTAGGGGCCTCCCCACTACTCCTTAAGGCTCCCTAAGCTTCCCTAAGGTTCCCTAGGTACCTACCTCTCGACCCTCTGAATCACACTGTGAATTTGTTCTTTAATATCGAGTATCATGTAAAATAGAATATGCAGGATGCATAATCGAAGCCCATCATACAAATAACCAGAACCCTAATCAAAATTTACATGTATTGAGGGAGTACAACCCAAAGCCCTTTGTTGAACCCGTCCTGAGGCCGAGGCAAGTGACGGCCCTAAACCCTAAACCCTTTTTGAACCCAGGCTGTCTAGGGTTTAGGAATTACCTGTCAGGATAGATACTTGGATTACACCGCCCAAGGATGTTGTTGTCACGCTGACGCGGTCTGAGCTCAGGTCACGCCAGCGTTTACTTGGGATGCCTCTGCAACCTTCACCCCCTTGCTTCTGTATAGCACTTGAAATCCTCTACGTTGAGAGGTGCAGGGCTTAGGGACTCTTAGGGACCGGATACTCTTAAGTAAGATATCCTCGTAAAGCCTCCAAGGGAATGGATGAAACTTGAGGCTCACTAAGCACCAGGTCCATGCGCCAGCTAAGAGTTCAACGAGCCCTTCTCTCATGGGAATTCTCCTATGCCAGCCTGACTTGACTACTCCCAGCCCAAAAGAAGGCCCAAATTTCTTTCTTTTTTTGCCTTACCAGGCTATCGGGTGGGGTCGTTGAGGAGGGGATATACATGCCCCTCTTGCGTGCAAAGAGTCTCCCGCCATCAGCCAGCCTGTCTCGGTCTCGGGGCTCCTAGCAATCCAGAAGCCCTCGGCACAATGCAACCTCACCCCCGAAACAACTTGGAGGAATCGCACCGGCTCCCAACACCCAAACCTACAAAGATGGGGGGGGGTGGGGGGGGGGGGGCGGAATAATTGCTATTTTTGTTCCCTGATGGCCCCTTTTAAATTTATACTATGATAACCCCCAAAACCCTATTCTAATCATGAAGGCCCAGGCCCTACAGCGGTCCTTCTTCTTTTTCTTCTTTTTGTCCTTATCCTCCTTGCTGATCAGGTCAACCCCAAACGGGTCAGGGGTAACCTGACAAGGCAGACCGCAGACCGTATTTTCAGTGGCTCTGCTTAACATAAGGCATGAGGTGCCCTATGTGGGTCACGTCGCCATTGCGATCACTGTACTCATGAAGTACGGTGTCCGAACTGGGATTGAGGGAACTGACCATATGCCTGTTAAACAAAAACTCCCAACTTCCTCAGGACCTGTCGCACCTCAAAACCCACACAGAAGAGCCAGCCAAAACGCCTGGAACTTGCATACGAGAAATGCACGAGATGGCAAGTCCTGAAGTCCCAACCCCCTTGAGAATATACCCGATACTTCTAGGGACCTAGTGATAGTGTCCTTCCGGGTTCAACCAGTAGCAGCCAAAAGCCTCTAAACATCTATACGTAAGCATCACAGTGTCTGCGCAGTGCGCACTCGAACATTTGTGACCTCACCACCCCAATCCTTACCCGTGTCTCTACGCCAAAACCCTAAACCCTACACTTTGAACCTTTATAAACCCTCTTTTTTGCATCTGGACGAAACCCTAAACCCTAAACCCTAAACCCGAAACCCTAAACCCTAAACCCTTGTTGCATCCGGGCTATGATGTCCTGGCCGGAAAGTCTTAGCAACAGTCGCGGAAACCCTAAACCCTAAACCCGAAACCCTAACCCCTAAAACGCACCAAAAGAGGTCGCGGCCCGCAGGCTGGAAGGGGCCATTCCGAACCTGGTTTGGGTTTGGAGGTTTGTGGGCTTCTATGTTAGGGTTTAGGGTTTAGGGTTTAGGGTTTAGGGTTTGGGGTTTGGGGTTTAGGGTTTAGGGTTTAGGTTGGGGCCAGGACATGTTGAGCTTACCTGGGACCCTCTCACTTTACCTACAGTTTTAAGGATTGTATACCTACTCTGTATACCTACTAACCAAGGGGTACTTCCTACTAAACCGTAAGTAGATACCGGCACAACGGGTCCCAGGTTGGGCCGAGGATTCTAAGCGTCCTAGACATCCTCTGAGCCACGATGTGCTGACCGAATTCGGCGGTTCGTGGTCGCACACAATACTTGTTGGTTCATGGGTGGTTATACGTAGAGTCATAAGTACTCTAAGTAGCGCTAGAGGTATAGTTCCCATACTTATAACCCCCCCCCAAAAAAAAAAAAAAAACAGGAGTTGACCTCAACTCATAGTCAAGACCCCTGCATAGTCTAATCCTCCTCAATTAAGAACACTACATAGCATAGTATTCCTTAGTTAAGCGGTGTTGGGCTAACAACTTGGGCTCTCTGCCAACTTTTCACAGCAGCTGAGCCCCGGGCGGCACATCCACCCAGCTTTCATGTCCCGGTGGTGGTGGGGGAGGCGGGGGCGGCGCCCGCGCCTGATTGCAAATAGTTCTTTGAGTCCCTAGGGTTTAGGGTTTAGGGTTTAGGGCCATGACTCTGTGAACGTGGAGCTTATATGCTGCAGCTGCACCGACGCCGACGCTGCTCATCGCACACAAATTGGCAACAGATGCTGCCGGGCACAAAGGTCAGAGTCAAAATCCACGTCTCCTTCGTGCTTTCTTGTGCTTCGCGACTCGACATGCTGCTTGGCTACACGCAACTTAAGGCAAGCTGAAGGTTGAAACCTTGTGCAGATCTGCCTATGTGAATGCCGATAGGGCCGGGTACCTTATCGGGTCTTATAAGACGGATCCGACTATTTGAAAATCTATATGCCCTAACCCCTGCACCCTGAACCCTAAACCCTATTTTCGTAAACCCCAAGATGGCATGAGCCCGGCTGGCCTGCATGAACGATGGCATCATGGCCATGTTGGCACGCAAGGGATTCAAGAGGGGCCGGATCACCTCACCTCGGCTTCGTGGCCAAGTAATTGCGGCTTAGGGTTTAGGGTTAGGGTTTAGGGTTTAGGGTTTAGGGTTTAGGGTTTAGGGTTTAGGGTTTAGGGTTTAGGGTTTAGGGTTTAGGGTTTAGGGTTTAGGGTCCCTCTAAATTGACAACTGACAAAAGCAAGCCTTTAAGGGGACGTGTCCTGCTGGGATTCACTTGCAATTGGCCCGGGCCCGGGCCTGAACCTATCTCGCCACATGCGTTCCAAAAAAGTGCCGCAGAAAGGTCGCAACAGTCTCTGTGAGTTCATCCTAAACCCTAAACTCTAAACCCTACACCCCAGAAGAGAAGAAACGAAGAACTCACGTATCTGCGTCACGCAAGCCCTTTTCTTCAAGGTTTCGAAGCCTCGAAACCGGCCCAAAACGCTCCCTTGCGCAGTTTTGGGCTCCCTAAAGAATCCCGTCAGTCCTCTTCTGGGGAGGCTCCCTAAGAATCTAAAAAGGGGGGGTGTGTACTCTCATTGGCTACAGAAAAAAAGTAGGTTTTTCTGGCTTCTGAAGTGATTTAAACACTACACCCAAAATAACCCCTAAATCCTAAACCCTAAATACACCCTAAACCCTAAGCCCTAAGCCCTAAGCCCTAAGCCCTAAACCCTAAACAAACCCTACTAAACCCCAAACCCTAAGCCCTAAGCCCTTTGCAGGGCCAGCCGCCGTCACCCCGGAATGGCCCGTCGGCGGATGGAGAAGCATCCGGGCTGGTGTTCCAGGTGGCCTCAAAATACATACTGCTATGATCTTACATGGCTTGGGGTTCAGGATTTCAGGGTAAATAAACAAATAGACTCTATTATATGTAATATGAGATAGATATGTATGTATTTATGTATGCATGTTTTGTTTTTTCTCTTGCTTGATTTCGGGAATTATTTCATACTGTTTCGGGGTTCTACTGGCTTTCTTCCGGTTGTCTATTGGGCCTAGCTGCGAGGGAGGTCGCTTCGCATCTTGTCTCGTGTTGTTGTCTCTCGCACAAAGTACAATGATTCGGGAGTCGCGGGCATTGGGGCTTGCTCACCCTAAACCCTAAACCCTCAACCCTGATTCCAGGAGAGCAGCTGCAGACCGAGTTTACGGGTCGAGTACAGATTCAAGCAGGGCTCTGGCACATGAAGGAGAACCTTCTCTGGTGGTGGTGAAACTAGTAGTTGTCACGCTCGTTCGCAATATTCTTGGTAGTGGAAGTAGTAGTTGTCATTGTTGTTGTAGTAATTGGTCATAGTAAAGTCGTGAATGTATTCATCCCTAAACCCTAAACTCTAAACACTAAACCCTAAACCTGATACTGCTGTCAAGCGGCGTATCCAGATCGCCCCCACCAGGGGGTCGCCTGGGCCTTAGTGCCATGCTCAAAGTGTACAGAGATAGGTGCCAGAATTAGTACCTTGGGGGGCTGGGTTTAGGGTTTAGGGCTTGTGGTTTAGGATTTAGGGTTTAGGGTGGCAGCTCTTGCTTCAACGAGATTGGGCATGGGAGCATTTACCGCTCTGCGCTTCTGCAGCTCTGAAAGCCTTACCAGCCCACTGAGGTATAGCCACACTAATGCAGCACCAGGACTTACAGCCACAAGCCCCTGAATTAGGCCCTGTACGATACGCCCCCTGCCACCACCCCCGTAGGGTTTAGAGTTTAGGGTTCAGGGTCCCCTCCCTCCCCAAGCTGCGTCAGGCCACAGTGGAGGACATCGCCGCATCGCCAGCAAAGGGCGCGTCCCGGGCTAGCTCGCCTGGACCACGGCGGTGTTTGGGTTGTCGGTTGGGCTTGCACGCCGACACCTCGATGCAAGGATCCTGACAAGCATGATTGTTGCCAATCCGCACGTCACTCATGTATGCAGCTGTTTCAGATACAGTCCCCCCTCCCCCTCCCCCCCCCTCCAAACATGCGAGCGAAGGCAGCAAGCTGCTGTAGTGAAATGGGGCCGTCTGTGGTTTCTGATGGTCTCAGGCCACATGCGTGGCAGTTGCCTAGGATTCAAGGCCGGCCCACTCTCGAGAAGATATGCAGACCTCCTTCCTCATGCGCAAAAAAAGAGCCTTCCTTTTTGATACACGGAAGAACTAAAACCTAAACCCTGAACCCTAAACCCTATAAACCGTAAACCCCCCCCCCGCACCCCACCCCCCCTTCCATTGGCCTTGAGAGGCATGCCAGGCCTGGCGCCAGGGTCTATTGGGCTCAGGCAGGGCCATTTTCAAGCCTGTACCCTGAAACCTACTTGGGCGGTTGTGAAAATTAAGGTCCCTTTTAGGACACCCTAAATTTTGTTGGGTACCATATTATATTAGGGACCCCAACAGGTATAAGTACAGTTGTGTTTGGTTCATAAGTACCCTAAAGCCTAAACCCTAAATTCTAAGTGCAAGCAACGCCCCAAGTGCGCCTGCGGCTGCCAGCTGTTGCCTTCGCAGCTGGGAGGTGTTAGGGGGGAGTGGGGGGGTTACACTCAGCAGTTCGTGTGCGATACTTGTAGGTTTAGGGTTTAGGGTTTAGGGTTTGGGCTGGGATTTTTTTCCGTAGTTTTTTCCGTTTTTTTTT